>CANXYI011932287.1:0-12019 GCA_948208565.1 Hura crepitans | reverse complement strand
AGGTTAACCTTTTAATTTTAATTCCTAAATTTATTTTTCTTTTCAATCTCACCATAAAAGTTTTTATTTTACTTCTAAAATTCATCGAGGCATCCGAACAATCTGAAAATTTTTAAGGTCTAATTCGAACAGCTCGAAAATTATATATTAAAAAATCGACTTTATTTTATATCCTATAAATAATTACAAATTACATTGATTCATCAAAATTAAGCATAAAATCACTATTTTAGCAAAAGTTTACTTATAAATTCATTAAATTAAACATATAAATCTCAAAATTAATATAAAATACAAATTTTTCATAAATTTAAGTAAAATTAAAATTAAAAAAAATAAAATAGTTTAATTTTACCCAATAAATATGAGTCGAAACCTGAAATTTTCAAAATATTTGAACTCGACTTAACTCAAATAACTCAAAAAATCCGAAAAAGTCAGTTCTAGTTGGTCGGGCTAATTTTTTTTTTGTATTTTTAGGTTATTCGGATCGGGTTAGTTAAAAATTTTTAATGTAACGATTTTGAATTTAATGAATTTATAAGTAAACTTTTGCTAAAATAGTGATTTATGCCAAATTTTGATGAATTAATATAATCTGTGATAGTTTATAGGATATAAAATAAAGTGAATTTTTCAATATATGATTTTCGAGTTGTTCAGATTAGGCGTTAAAAATTTTCGAATTGTTCAGGTCAGCCTCGATGAATTTTAAAAGTGAAACAAAAACTTTATGGTAAGATTAAAAAGAAAAACTAAATTTAAGGATTAAAAGTAAAAGGTTAACCTGTTATAACATATTATAAGGACTTTTGATGGAAGAAGTTCAAAATTCAAGGAGTTTTTAAATTTGAAACAAAGTTAAAGAACATAATAGGTACAAGGTCAATAGTTAAGTAACTATCTATATAAATTTTCCTCTTTTTTTCAGTACATGATATAAAAAGAGTGAGAGTGAATTCCTGAAGTTTCTATGGGATTTATGTGAAAGTGCTTAAGATCCTTTTTCTAATACGATACTTTTTCCCATCCATCTATATTTATTTTACATCCCTTTTTACCTCTTGAGTTGACAAACTTCTTGTTTAAAAATTTATTTTCTCGGGATTGCATTTCCTTCTATAAATCTTGTTTTAACCTTTTAATGATCTTGGGTTGACCAATTTTTAAACCCCATTATCATTTGAGAAGTATTTCAAAGTCAAATTCTAAGCCCTTCAAGTCCCAAGTGCCTAACATGTATACAAACCATAGTATTCTTAAAATTACAAGATTTTAGGTCATTATGTTCTCGATCTCAGTTCGTGACTAAGTCCACAATCCCTTTCAATCGTCCTCTTTCTTCTCTATATAAATAGAGAAGAGCATAAATCTTTCTCCTTCTAAGGTGGTAAGTTTTTCATTCTTAAAGTTTTTATTATTTTATTAATATTATTTTTTTGAAAATTAATTATCTTTGTTGAAAAATTATTGATTACGTATAAATTTTTTTTGTAATTTAATGTAAAATTAATTATGTGTTAGAGTGTTGTTGATTATGTATAATTTTTTTTTTGTAATTAATTGACATTTTTATTATATTTATATATTATTATTTGGAAATTAGGCCATGATTCAATGCATCATTGTGCACTAGCGCATCGAATTAATACTCTTTGAAAATTTGTAATTTTAATTTTAGCAATATAATTATAAATTTAATTTGAATTTTCTTTGTTTAATTTTTGTAGGATTTATTTTAAAAAGCTCCAAAACTTAAAAAGGTATGTTAATTTTTAATTTGCTTTTTAAATTGGTATAAATTTTTTTTTTTTTGTCATTTAAACATTTTAATGAACTTATATGTTTTACTTTGTTGAATAATTTTTAATTTTATCTTTATTAAATACATGTTTAATTAATTTTTATTTTTTAAAATTAGTTTATTTAAATTAATAATTTAGTTTTAGGTATTATAAGACAACTTATATAAATTAATTTAGCAAAATAATTGGATTAGATTAAAATTAAAATAAAATTGATTATATGTTGAAATATTATTTATTTTAATTATTGCACAAAATGAGGTTTTAATAAATATATTTTTTATTTATACATATTATCATTTATATATTTGTAATTTTAATTTTACAAAATTTTTATGTTCGACATAAAATGTTATTTAATTATTTTATTTGTAAAATAGTAATTAATATTAGAAAAATAGTGTATAGTTCAATCTATATAATATTTAATTTAACTTGAATTTTATTGGTTTAATTTTTATTGGATTTATTTTTAAAAAGTCTCCAAATTTTCAAAAAAGGTATGGTAATTTTTAAATTTATAGAATTTGTTTTTTGTCATTTAAGCATTTTAATGAATTCATATGTTTTATTTTGTTAGAATAATTTTTAATTTTATCTTTATTAATTAATTTGCAATTGAGTTTATTTTTTAAAATTAATTTTTATAAATTAATAATTTAATTTTTAAAATATTATTTAATTATAGCAATATAATATCAATTTTAATTTAAATTTTATTTGTATAATAATAAAATTTAATATTTATTTTTATAGATGGTTCGAACTTATTTATCATCAAGAAAAACTCTTTTTAGATCAAAAAGCAAGAAAATAAATGAAAAAATATGGAGAGATCCCTATTAATATAGAATTATTAAGTGCGATGAAGAAAGTGTGTCAAAGCATATCATAGAAGTTAAAAAAAATTAAAACATATGACGTTGCACCAATACTTTATGTCCGAGATGAAAAAAATAGATGGGCTATTAATGACAATATTGTTATGTTATTGTAAGAAAATAATGAACATGATGAAAAATGAAGACTTATGCAGATATAATGTCATATAAAAATTTTATAAAAATTTTCTATGAGTTAATAGAGACTAATATGAAAAAATTAGAGCTATATTATCTGTATACCAAAAAACTTATTGTAAATGGATTAATTATGGATGTTGGCCTAAAAATTATGTACATTAGTTATGTTATGAATGTAATTAATTAGTATATTTTCTTAAATAATAAATTTAATTAAATTAGTATAAATCTTATATGTGTAGTTTATTTGTGTGTTTATGCTAAAATTTTTATTGAATTAAATATCTGTAATTTCTTAGTGGAAATAGATATAACATAGTTAATATGAAAAAGTAACATATATAGATGTCATTCTGATAATTTTCATTTTAATGGGTAATTAAGTAATGAATCATTATGAGAAAGAATATTAGTAGATGAATCTAGGACCTATTAATCTCGAGTTGTTAATGATGGGCGGGAAATAATGCTTGCAAATCTCAGTTTTATGAATAGTACTTTTAAGGCATGACTAGTGTCTTATGGGACACCAAGGCACCTTATGATGGCCAGAAAGGGTGAGTACTAGTCATCAAATTTTGACGGGCCAAAAAATAATGAAAATGAAAGAATCAAAACTTTTAATAGAACCAATAAGTTATTTTAGGCTAAGAACTAGTGAATAGTAACCATAGTTAACATTGTGAATGGTTTGAGATAAGCCCAAATGGACCTGAAAATATCGTATCTTAAAGGTTAAAAATTTCAATGAGTCTATTGGTAAAGGAATTTTAATTTTCTAAGGTCGTTTGATATTTATTTGGAATTTCTTAATTATGCGAGTGAATAGTAACCTTAGTTGTTTTTGGAGTTTTGACTTAAGACTTTACGAGGCCCTTAATGGGTATTATCAAGAATTCTTGGCATTAAAACCATTATTTTTAGAGGTCTTGATAAATTATTTTGAATTTTTAAAGTTTAAAAGAAAATTGGATTAAAACTAGCCCTCAGATTGACATGTAGCACGATCCGAGCCATCCACATGTTTAATATAAAAGCCATGGCACATGTGGGGGGTGTCACATATGCCAAAGCCTTCATCTTTTTCCTCTCCTCCACTAAACCTGATGCCACCTCTCTCTCTCCTCCCTCTCTTTTTTCTTCACTTCCTCCCTCAAATCTAGCCTAGTTCCACCAATTTTTTTATGGTTCTTTACCTCTATGATCTCTTAAAGCCTCTCCCATTGACAAAATTTAGAAACAAAGGCTAGAATTTGAGATATAAACACTTGGTGAATAGTATCAAATTCTTGTGTAAGTTTTTTTATCCCACTTTTTATTTTTGTTCTAAGTAGTCCTAAGTGAGCTAAGGTTAACAATGTAAATAGTTTTTAATTTGGAGTTATGTAAGATTTTTTAGAAATTTCTAAACCTTAAAATGGTGTATGTTTATAGGCAAAGAGGAAAAAGGCAACCCAAGGCTTCAAGTGGTGAATTAAGGGGTTTTGGCACCTTAGGTATGTGAATTTAGTGTAATATGTGTGTGCAATTGTGTAAGTGCATGATTTTGTGTGTGAAAGTGTGTATGGAAGTGCCATTGTGTGTGTATGTGTGTGTGTTAATGTGTAATGATTGTGTAATGGTATTAAGGTGATTACGACAAGCTTATGTGTTTGATAAATGTGTGAGGAATGCATGTGCATGTGTGTGCTTAAGGTATGGTTGAATCGTGTGCATAAAGAGAATGTGAGTGAGCAAGTGGGATTAATGAGAATAAGTGATGCATTTAGGATAAAAAGTAAGCATAAAATATGTTGGTAATGTGAAATTGAACAAAGGAAGCAATGGTGAGTAAGGATGCATGACATGGCCTTAAAGTGTATTGAGGTTATGAAACATATGTGTATGTTCATGAAGGTGAAAGTTAATGATAATTACAGTAAGACATGGAATGATTCTATGCATAGAAAATAATTAGGTGGTATAATGTAAGTACATGAAATACTAAGTAATGATGGTAGTAAAAGTAATGACATATTGGGTTGATGTAAATGTGATCAAATATGAGAACGATGACTTAAGTTATGAGGTCATAAAAATGGCCAAATGAAGAGTGACATAATGGTAAATAAGGGCATCAAAATTGTTGGCTACATAATAATGAAAATGTGCATGTAATTGTGACGACAATAAATAATGTTATGATTTGTAATGAATGACCTATAATTGTGTAAATAAATTTGTAATTAGTATTGGCCCATATTAGTTAAACACCCATTGATAGGTTGATCGATTAACTAAGGAATTAATAGCTGCTAGGGGTTGTGGTTCTTTTAGGTCATTGCCTATGTATATGTGATAGTGGGTGTAGCACTGAGGTTCTTATAGAGAGCCTTACACACCCAGGTATTAGGAGGCCCACATGGGCTGATCCCTACTTATCCATCTTATTGTGGATTTAGGATGTTCCATGGGGCTAATCCCTACTATCCACTTGAGCTGATTTGATGACTGGGATTTATGAGGTCCCACGGGGCTTATCCTTGCTATCTTTACTATTGGGAGGTCCACTAGGACTGATGTGTGCCACTCCGATTTGGGAGGTTCTTATAAACTGGTCCTTGCTATCGGGTAGAGTGGGTATGTATAGCTGCTAAGGTCCAAAATATGGCCACTGCACAACTTAGATCCTATTATCCAAGGTTTTAAGTGTAGTCTTTTCACTATGGGCCTAAAATGGATTAGAAGATATAAACATATATAATATAAAATCCATGATTTCATGACTTAGTTGGCACAATTAAAGATAAAAAAAATAAAGTTTAAATAACTTGACCTAGCTGTGATATACATTGGATGATGTATAAAAGGACTAATTACTGGATGACAAAAACACAATTAAATAAACTTGCATGACCACATGAGCTACATGATATGTACATATTGTGTGACTATATGCTTGACATGTATATTACATTAAATTCACCACTGAGTTTATACTTAGTGCATCAGTGTCCTGATACACATGTAAGAGATTTTGAGTTGCTTAACCTTAATAATTGTAGTGTAGTTAACAAACACTAGAAGGGTATAATTTATGTATATTTCTATATGTATAAAAATAGGGCACTCATGTATATAGGGTTTTGGGCTCGGGATAGAAAAGTAGCTAAACATGTATGTTGCTATATTATGGTATATACATAATAACCTGTAGATGTAACTGAAGTTTATATAGATATGTGCTTGACTGTGTGCTTTTGAATGATATGGGTTTGAGACCCTGTATTTACGTGACTGTGTGATGTGACTAGATGATTAGAGGACCAGATAGGTCTAGAATATGGGTGAGGTGTTAATGATGAGTTTAGAAGTGCTTTTATACAAGTTAAAATTTTGGTTTTTCACCTAGGCAGTAGTTAGGCTACCAAAATTTCTATAAATTAAAGAAGTTTCAGATAAAACAGTGGATGATAGTCATAACTAGATGTAAAATAAGGGAATAGAACTAAAATAATCTAGAACTCTAAGCCAAATTGTGAAGACAGTAAAAGTTAAATGAATGGCAACTAGGGTAGATTTAAGATGGGTTACCTTTAAAAAGTAGCATCTCCTATTGAGTTCTATTAGGGATCGGGTAGGGGGTATTATAGCACAAATGCTCTATGGAATAATATTGTAAATAATATTTAAAGTATAACTTTATTTAACTATTTTAAAATAAGTTGATAATGATTGGAAAATAAAATTCTTAGGAAATAAAGGATGTACTATTTACATAGAGGGCTAGTGTAAATAATCACTACACTAATATCGACTGATTATCTATACCTTCAGAATTTGGGATTTTATGGCGTATCACAAATTGGGATGTTACACATTAATTGCAAGCTTATAATAGCACTTATTGAGAGATGGAGGCCAAGAACACATACATTTCATTTGGCTGTTAGAGAAGCAATAATAACATTACAAGATGTAGGAATAATAACAGAGCTTCAAATATATGGGCGGGTAGTGATAGGGGCATCAAAATGTAAATTGGTAGAATATATGTTATCATCTTCTTAGATGAGTTCCTAAACCATGTGATATTGATGGGCAAAAGGTAAAATTGACATGGTTCTCAGCAAAATTTGAAGAACTTACAAATAATGTAAAGAAAGAACAAGTTTAACAACATGCTCATGCATGGATAATGCACTACATTGGTAGGTGGTTATTCCTATCACAAACTACAAATTATGTGCATTTGATGTTCTTGCCATTGCTGAAAGATTTCAATTTAGTTTATGAATATAGTTGGGGGATCAATATGCCTTGCATGGCTATATAGAGAAATGTGTCTTGGTGGTTGTCATAGTTGCTCAAAATGTGGGCATGGGAGAGACTTTCACAATTAGACCACTATTTATGCATTCAATCCTATATAGTTAATCGCTTTTGTATGGAAATAGCTTAGATATAATTTATCAATTCATTATTTTTTAAGTTATAAATAGAATTTATAATAAATTTTGAAGTATGCTATAATCAAGTGGAAAGCTCCGGTGGATTTAAGAAGTTTTTGTCGCAAGGAAATGAATTCTCATTACACTAATTTGGACTTTCAGAGGCCAGAACATGTACTATATTTAACTTATGTTATTTTATTTATTATTATAAAATGTTTAATAAGAAAAAATTTTAATATTCTAAGTAATACAAATGGTTTGGAAGCTATACACAATGTATTTCATTTATTGCCTCCAAGTTGCTTAATTAGACAAAACTGTTAGAGATTAGTTGTGTTGTTAATATGCTTCCATGTCATTGAGTTCCACCACCCAAACATATGTTTGTGTTAATTGAGGTTGGATCAACCGATTCCTAATCCCTCATTGGTTAAAGATCAATTGCACCCAATTGATTTGAAGGAGAACTATGATTAAAACTGGCATAAAAGGCATTCTATGTGTACTGATCTATGGAATCAAAGGCTTTAACTTGTGGCCAATTGTCGAATAATTGCATTAGCGATCAGCATATATACAATGGAATGTGAAGAACATGAAGATGGATTACCTAGATAGGAGCAAGTATTGGATACACATTAAGCATTTTCCACTATAATATTTGAAATTAATTATTTTAATAGATTTTGCATTATAATTATTAACTTAATTTACATATAGGCTAATGCAATGGAACAATTATACCACTCAACTAAAACATCATCCTCTAAAGGTATATCTAAAGTTCGACCAACAACATGATCCATTCTAGGAGAAATTGGTTTAATATGGCAGACAACAACAAATTATCCTGGGTAATTAAGACCTATTTCTAGCAATGTTGAGCCAATTTGTTAAGAATATATGGATATCAAAAGTAGACCATTAAGCTAATTGGGATGCTCAAAAGGTACAGTGCATGTCAACATTAAGTATGGAACCTAACCTAATGCAACTAACTCTACCAATACAACGGCCTTTTTATGTCCCTCAGAACCTCTAGTTCCTATCTTCATTCTTTTTAGTAGGTTATAATATGAATGAGGCTCAATTTAACCCACTGAGGAGATTAGTTAAAGTATAATCAAGGACATCAATAGGCATTCGTACTAAATGATCATTTGATGTACCATCAATGAATCATGGTGGTTTTAATTCAGATCAACCTTATGAAGGATCATTATTTGATCTAAATTTTTCATTACTAGAGATAACTTCTTTACAGTACAAATTCCCTACTTTTAGAACATAAGATTCTATCTTTAGGTTGTAGGATTCATTTTTCAATATTTATAATTTGCAAACCATAACTAGCATTTTCTCATCTAAATCTATTGAAGAGGAGGCTGACATACAAAATGAATCACGTCATAATCCACGTTAAATTCGAAGGCCTACTACATGTGAAACTGGTGGACATATGCATGGCCATTGAAAGTTGTCATGTATTCATTTATTGTATAATGAAATAAAAGTAAACAATTTATTTTGCATCTCTATTTAATAGAAAATTAAGAAGAGTAAAACTAAAAAAAAATTTGATTAAAATTAAAATTAACTACGTAATATCATTATTATAAATGAGAAACATGATTAATTATCTATTTCCATCTTATTTAGCGAGTGAAACTTATAGGATTTGTTGAAAAAATATGTAATAACAATGCTTGAAATTTGAAAAATCATCAGAGGAAATGTTGTTTAAGTAAGTACATTGCAATGTTACATATTACAACATCGAAGCAAACACTAAGGTAAATACTTAACAAAATCATCTTCATCTAGATCACTACTAATATCAAAAAACCTACTTTCAATGTCTAAGTTAGATTTAGCATAGTAATCTCCATAGTGGAACTTATTAAGCATTTCCTCCATTATCCTAATTTCTCTACTCAATTATGATTTAAGCCTAGAAATATCCCTACCACCTTCTCTGGGTGTTGTAGACATCTTATCCCCTATAACCTAATCTAATTAGGTTTAACTCTAAATTCATGTGGACTAAAAATCTTCCAATTTGTGACTATGGAAACCATCAAATATATGGCTAGTTCCACCCTTATTCATCCAATATAATCTTGTTGATGTCAATAAAGACCTCCTTGTTTCATACCACACTTGACCATTTGCATCCACATACCTATTAGGCATGATTGTTCTTCTAGTAGACATATCTATTAAACATAAAATGGAATATGTTATAATTTGTTTTATAATTACTTTAACATGACATAACTTTATCTAACAAAACTATTTGCATCACATAAATTAATGATAAATGTAACATTATGTATTTATTGATGAAATGAAATTTTGTATAATACTTTAAATAATTCATTGGTTTGATGGCCCTACTATGTTTGGACAATTTCTTTGATTATGTCCTGATTGATGATAGATGCTACATTTGAATCCTGCCCATTTTAAGCCTACCTTTTTGTTGTTTTATATTTGGACTAGGTATAACAACAATTCCTTCATAATTAGGCCAATATTCCTTATGTGTCATTGGATAGAAACTAGATTTGTAGTAGTTCAATGCTTCATCAACGTTATAACATTTGTCACCATATTTTCACATGTCAACTCTTCTATGCATGCACACTACAAATGCATGAGAATGATGCATCTTACTGCCCTGAAACTTACCACATTCACATTTTCTACTCAGATTTACAATCTATGTATTGCCTCATTTTCTTTTTGTAGTATCTCGCATTCTCTTTACTTAAAATTGCCCAATTCTATGATCATAAACCTCAACTATATGACCTTTCACTTTTAGGCATTGATAATCCATTGTTTTCACACATTCAATCGTGTATGTACCCCCCCAATGTCATTATTGCTCCATATTACTTTCTTCTATAATAAAAAAAAACTTAACTAATCTAGTGAAAATGTGGTCAACAATGGCTATTACTGGTATTATCCGCACTCTTTGCAATGCACTATTAACACTTTCAGCATAATTTGTGTGACACCTCTGCACTCAATCCAGCCACTAAATCTGAATGAGAGATAACACACAAATAGATATTTGAACTATCTTTCAAAATCGAACTTAAAAACTTTTTAGAAAACTTATTTTGCTTTAAAAACATGAACCAACAAAAACCAAATCAAAGCTATACTATTAGGGGTTTTCGTGTCAAAAATCTAAAAGCATAACATTTATCCATGGCACTAGCACAAATAATAACTTACAATAAAACACTTCTATACATATGCATACATCACATCCCATACATCATGATCCTCCTAATAATCTATAACAAGCACATCACCTATCTTATACATCAAACATGCCATAGGAAATATCATCCATATATACACACACTTCTATGTCAACTTCTTTAGAAAGACTAATGCTCGAAAAATTTTGATGTCATAGATAGTACTTCCCTAGATGTCAATAGTATTTTTTGAGGTCGGGTCACACTAATCTTATAGAATGGAATTATTACTCATAAATAGTTTTGGGTAAATTTTGAAGTCAAAATGAAGTCGTTTAGATGGTTAAAAATGACAGTTAAGTTTTATGGCAATGCCATATGAATAGTGATCTAGTTTTAGCTGAACCATAAAACATTCAAAAGTTGCTCAAAAAATTATGGGATTTATATAACATGAGACCTAAATATTCTAAATAGTCTGTTGGTGCTAAAATTGAAATTTTAAGAGATCGAAAAGTATTTTTTACAAAAATTGGGTTTAGCGAAAAGTGACATTTTTAATTGATTTTTTGTGATTTTCGAGCATGAGTTTTTAAAGGCTATTGAGGTTTGAATTATTGGATTTTAAGGGCTTTTTGAATGTTAAAAATTAGGCAAAAAAAAAAGCAGTATAAAAGGGTGTAACGCCGTCTACTAGATTCTCGAAAAAACCCAATAAGCAGTACACTTCCCACCAGGTCACCCATCCTAACTTCTCCCATAGCCATTCATTTAACTTTTACTTATTCTGTACTATATAATACTATTTGACTCTAAATTCCTTGATGTCAGTTCCTACAGTTCATTTAGGTTCATACCATCAGGTTCATGTCATCATAGAAAGATTTCAACACAATAAGGTATTTCCTAAAAAATTGGCAGCATAATGGATGCTTATATCACTATCCCAAAATTTTCAACCTGTAAAACACTTCTATAATAGATTATCACATCTCCTGGACCCTTTTAGTCCCCCAGAAATCATCCTAACATCAGCATCTATCAAACAACAATCACCGGCCTCAAGCCACAATCAAGAAAAACACATAGAGCCTCAAGCTCACAAAACATCCATATATGGCATACATACACAAAAGGATTAACAATTGATTAATTACAACATAATCTATTTATATATATATAATTACATCTTATGTCCCTTATATACATCACACCCATTTTCCCACCTAAATATATAGAGTGCAAAATCTATACAAATATACATTATCAACCTTCTTAACAATGACCTCTAAACTCCACTGCAAGCTTTACGAGACTACATCCCTATTCTGGATACCTGCGCGTCGAAATAGGTAAGCTGAGTATATAATATACTCAGTGGTGAATTCAAGCATTTAAAATATGTCCAGAAGTTTTTTCATGCATAATACTCATATGTTGAACTTGTTCTAATATCTAAGTTCAGCTTAAAATACTAACATGCAAAATTACCATTTTACCCCTAGGGTGTTTCTATCTGTGAATTTTCTAGTTAATCACTA
>CANXYI011932257.1:0-11041 GCA_948208565.1 Hura crepitans | reverse complement strand
AGTGTTTACATGAGTGCTTACTAAATATAAAAAAACACATCTATGTACCTTTCATGGTCTGTGCTGCTACACTGCATAATCTTTGAGGCTGGACTATTTACCTCTATAACTTATGCACTAAAACACTGGTATGCTGAGTATAAAACTCAGTGGTCAATCTAATGCATTAAAAACATCTCATATGCAGATACTCAGATGTAATAATAGGCTATAAATGTATAAGTGCAATGCAAAAATTAAATTCATGCAAGTGACATTAATTCCAATTAATCAGTCTCCCAATTCATTTAATTATTCCATTATGGAATCTCTAGTCAATTTAATCATTCAATGATTTGATATCAATCAAATCTGTATATTAATTTAATTTAATAGGCTCGATTAGATAGACTACACTTAAAAACACTAGACAAAGAGGGAACTAAAAATTTATGCAGTGGCCCACATTTTAGACCTCGACCACTGCACGTTATTCATTTCATTAAATTAATAGGCCTAACTAGATAGACGATGCTTTAATACACTAGACCTAGAGAGAACTAAAAATAGTGCTATGATCCACATTTTGGACTTTGACCATTGCATCAATCTAAAAAATATTATAGGATTAGTCTATAAACCTCCCAAATCACATATTAAAAAATTAATTAATTAATTAATTTGGTCTACATAGCATACTATTATGTCTAACAAACTAGTGTAGTGGCCTTCTAGGACCTACGCCATTGCATCAGCATAATCAGGTAAATAGCACCAACTATGCAAAATTACATAATGGTCTATCCAATAGACTAGTATAGTGGCCCCAATATCGACCTTGACCACTGTACCAACCCTACCTAAAAATCAGACAATGTAGCAGTTGCTAAAATCCCTAAGTTGATCAGTTAACTCATTCAGTGGGTGTCTAACTAATGGGCCATTAACCTCAATTTATGTTTATTTCTCTACTAATTAACTTTTTATAATATTGTTGAATGAAAAATAGACAGATATAAATTTTATCTCACCATCAAATTTTAGGCTAGTATAGTGTGGGCATGATTGAATAGTATTGGGTAAATTTCTAATAATATTTTTAACTCCTGTAGTTGCTAATATTCAAGGCATATTATTTTTAGTCTTATTGCATATTCAATTTCCATTTAACTGCTATTTACTGTCTAGGTACATTTTTGATTTAGGTAATGGTCAATTCTAGACAGTTATAGGTCATTTACATCATTTTACGATACCCCATTTTAGGTTCATTTCTTAGCCTTTTCCACTGCATTTTTCACCAATAAATTCATACATTCCATAGTCCTTCAGCCAACATAAATTAAGCCACTTAACAGGCCAAATAATAGGCATACATGCTACATCAGTAATCACATTATAATAGTCCTTTTAGCCATATAATTTAGGCACATTTCAAGCCATATCTAACTTCTCATTTAGTTCAAAGTTATATTTCACCTTAAGCTAATGTTCAAGTTTATTTCTTAGGCTTTCACTTGCCTTTTTAAGATATATGTTAAACATTCATTTCATACCATGCATATTACTTATAATTAGATAGATTATGTCAAACCATTTATGCCATTTCATATCCATTATCCTAAATTTGAGGATACATATTCATTTCATACAATATACTAAAGTTTACATGGCATTTTCATTACTATTGCTCTTGGATATAATGATGTATAGGCCTTAATCAAGCATTTCCATATGATCACTAACACATCTATGTTTCCATGCATAGCTTAAGTACTCTCATACACACACATTCCCATTTTCATACCATCCAAGGTTTCAAATGTCCATTTTATGTCTTGGCCATTATAAAATTTCCCTATGTACATGCATCAAGCAATCTTATTTCATGCCATATCACTATTTCATGCGTCATAAGTCAACATACATATAAATCAAACTTAATCACTTATATACATCATCCAATCACCTTTTAATTACACAATTATACATGTACATAGACATATACACATATTATAGGCCTTAAATACCACTATTAGTCACTTAGTCAAACAAAGTACTTACCTAAGCATATACTTAATCTCTTGGCCACTCACCCTCCTTAAGTCTAATATACACTAATCAACTCATTCATTCTAATATTGACCATAATTCATTCACAAAACTACAAATTATCAATTAAGCCTCCTTAAACATCATATAAGCACACTCAAATACCCTTAACACTTCTCATCCAAGCAAGGTTACTCTAATACACCATTCTTTCTTGATCAACCAACCCCATATACATTCATCCCTTATTGTAAATGATTCATACAAACCATGAGTTTAATCTAGCTACTCTTTATCACCAATTTAGTCACACTTAACACACCTATTACCACATGTAAGCCATGACAAAATGGAAAGGCATGATATAAAGTACATGAATTCACATACCTCGCATTTAAGCAATAAGAACCCCACACTTCAAGCTCCAAACTACATCAATTTTCTAGCCCTAAATTCATTCTTTTCTCCCTTTGTTACACCTCCAAATCTATACATACACATCCCATTAGGTCTTAGACTTCACAAGCATTCATTTATACATAGAATTTTCTAAGGAAAATTAAAGAAAACCCTAAAAAACACACATTTCACCTTTGTCGAAATCTCTTCTAACCTTGCTCCTTTTGATGATTTTTAACTAATTCTTAGAAACTCCTTTCACCTCTATTCTTTTTTTATAATTACCCTAACATCTGAATATGAATTTAGGTGGAAAGAGTTTTCTAAAATAGTTAGGAGAAGTGGATGAAAATGGTCCTTTTTCCCCTAAATGGCATTAGTTCTAGCAGCAAAGGGACGATAAAATTTTCTTCTTTCATGAGTAGACTTTGCCACTTGTCTCTATGTTTTGACATGCATAATGGCCTTTAGGCTAGCTAGCATGGTGTGGATGGGCCTCGTGACTACCCGAACTATCCCGAAATGGCTCAGTTTCGGTAAAATTTTTAAAATTTATAAAGACCTCAAAAAATTACACCGTTTATTTTAAAATTCCTCATTTAATCCGCACTACATGATCATAAATTTTCACAACTAAATTCCATCGATAGGGTAGTTTATAGATTGCCTTGATTTATATGCCATCTTTGAAAATTATAAGAATTTGCAAATAACCTCAAAAATCAAAAATTCATATACCAATAGACTAAGTGGAATTTTTGAGCTTTAAGGTATGATATTTTTGGATCTGTACAGGCGTATCCCAGATTATTCTCGACCCGACTCAGTTTAACCCCACATATCATTAGCTTATAGTTTGAAATGAATTATTGGTTTTACTTAAATTTTAAAAATTTGCCTTTTATCAGTTTAAAGTCCCTCAAAATTTCATGACTAGTGCTGCTACCTTGGTTCTCATAGAAGTGAATCAGTACCCCAAGCACACTTTCTAGAATTAGAGGCACTATTCATAGAGCCTTGATGCATAGGCATTACAATTCTTCCCCTTTTAAGAAAATTTCATCCTCAAAATTACTTGAAGCAAATAGTTGCGGATAGTGGGCTTTCATCTATTCTTCTGGCTCTTAGGTAGTGTCTTCAGTATTATGATGTCTCTATAGTACCTTAACCAATGGTATGGATTTATTTTTCAATTGTCTTACTGCACGAGCCAAAATCTCGATCGGTTCCTTTTCATAGCATAAATCAAGCTGTACTTTAATGTCTATTATTGGAATCACAAGTGAAGGATTCGATCTGTTCCTTCTAAGCATTGAAACATGGAAAACATTGTGTATCTATTATAGCTTAGGTGGCAATGTTAGCATATAAGCTAGTGGTCCAACCCTTTTTTTAATCTTATAAGGTCTAATAAATTTGGGACTCAGCTTCCCTTTTTTCCCAAATCTTAACACTTTCATCCATGAAGATACGACCTAGTCTAATAGTAGGGATTAGTTCACTTAAACCTCCCAATACTAGATAAGGGATAGCAGGGATTAGTCCATAAACCCCCTAATATCCCAAGCAAATCAATGAGTAACTTTATTGATGCAGGGATCAATCCATAAACCTCATAATATCCAGATAATCATCAATAAACTACTCTAGTGGATAGTAGGGATCAGTCTGTAGACCTCCTAATATCCAAATAATCAACATCAAACATCTCCAATGGATAGTAGGGATCAGTCTATAGACCTCCCAATATCCAACAAATCATCAACAAATATCTAGCAGCTGCTAATCTTTGGTTAACCGGTTAACCTATCTAGTAGGTGTCGAATAAATAGGCCATCTGTCTTTATTTCATTTTCCTCTATTTACTAATCATCAATTTATAATATTTATAAATGAAAAACAAATAGTTATGAATTTATTTTAACAATTAATATTTGACCTAGACAGTTACATGTCATTTTTGGTCCTATCGGATAGTTAAGGGTTTATTTTTCTAAGCCAATTTAGGTCACTTACTTAGGCATAATTAGGTCCACTTTAAGTCTAATATAGGTCCTTATATTAAGTCCAATTATGTCCAAATTCAAAGCCATTTCTAGTGTATAAGTTATTAAGTGATTTTTCATAGACAGTTATAGGTCATTTTATCATTTTGTATACATAGTTGTAGGTCCAAAACAAGCCTTTTTCTTAGCCTTTTTCCATGCCATTTGCATCCATTCTCACACATTGCCATAGGCATAAACCCATATCAAAATGCATATCTCAATTGGCCTTAAAAATGGTCTCAGATTCTTTCCATATAAGTTTCACTAGGTATCATAGTTTGAGGCCTAATTACATGCCATTTTAAGTTCCATTTTAGGCCAATTTTACAACTCCATTTCAAACCATATTCAAGTCACATTTTAGCTCAATTACAACATTAATTACTTAGCATTGTCTATTTATTATCATGCCATATTACTCACACATTTTCAGCTATCTCATACCAATCTCACATCACACATTTCATGCTTAATATGCCATGACATTCTCTCACACATACACCATGCCATAACATGTACATCATGCCTACCTTACCCCATATAACTCTTGGCCAAAGCTTGCTAATGTCTATATACATTCTTTTGTTCACATTCAATCATGCATACATGTATAATGGTATCATTCAATCATACATATACACATACATATCACATATCATACAACCTAGGCCCTGACATGCCTCAACCATACCATGAATATATGCCCATAAGCATTTTTCCATCAAATTTACCATATATACATACAATTATAACCCTAACATACCATTTCCCATGCAACACCCCATGCTACCATGCCATACACAAACCTTGTAACCCAAGGCACCTCATGGCACCTCTCAGCCACTCGTGGTAAAACTACCAAACATTCTGTTTCTCACCATACACATATATAATCCATTAAATTCCATATCATATACACTAATAGCCACCAATTCCCTACCTAAACCAAGCCAACACAACCCACACACATATAACCTCTTAGCCAAAGTGAACCATTACCCTTCCATCAATTCCTTTCACCAATTCATCACTCAAGTTATTCAAACCATACATAAATAACATTAATACAAGCTTATTTCATTGGTACACATACTTTAGCCATCAAACCATAAGTTCCATACAACATTTCTACCCATACCACACCTAAATTAACCATGGCATGCCCCAAATGCATTAAATCCACATACATCACTAAATTTCAAGGCTTTTTTCCACACTTTTAGCTTATCAATTCCCTTATTGCACTTCACCATCACCTTGGCCTATATACACACATATATGCCTTAAAAAAATCCTTAAAAATTTTACAAGTCTCTAAATCAAAATCCAAAGACATAGGCACCCTTAGATGAATGAAATCCTCTAGGAAATAAAACAAAATAAAGAAAACATACTTACACTTAAAATTGATTTATCGATCTTCCTTTTATGTATACTTGATGGTTTCTTGATTTTTCTTTAATTATATAGGTGTCTATAATGGCTCAACCCTTTAAAGACTTATTAATGCCTAATTAAATGAATTTTTTTGTCATAATTTAAGGTTAAATCAAACTTAGGAAGCCATGGGAATGAAAGAGAGCGAGAGAAAGAAGCGTCAGGTGGAGGAGAAGGAAAATAGGGAGAAAAGTGAGGTGGTGAGTGGTTTTTGTCACATGGATGTTTAGGTGGCATAAGGGGATATTTATAGTGGGTATGGATAGCTCAAGTTGTGACATGTGTCACCCTTACTTCCCAGAAATGCTTAATTTTAGCTAAAACTTTAAGAAATTTTAAAAATTCACTCAGAACTCCTAAAATTATTATGTTAATTTTAAAAATCCTTAATTGGCCCTATTTAAGGCCTTGCAAAATCTTGGGTCAAAATTCCTTCGATAGGATAGTTAACTAGTTTTTTCATTTACGTGAAAATCTAAAAATTTAAGAAAAATATTAAATGACCTCAAAATTTAAAAATTAATTCTCTAATGGCCTCAGAGAAATTTTGGACCTGAAGGTTTGGTATTTTCAAGTCTTTCCAAGCATATCTTGGGTCATTCTCGACCCAAGTCCATCTAAGCCTACAGCTTACTAGATTATAGCCTAAAATAATTTATTAGTTCTGCTAAATATTTAAATTATTTAATTTTCATCATTTTCAAGTCCCTAAAGTTTCATGACCAGTACGTCTCACTTTGGGCTTCGTGAAGGTGACCTGGCACTCCGAGCATACTTTTTGAGCCTCAGTGGTATTGTTCATGATGCCTTGACTTACGGGCATTACAAAATGGGTAAGGAATATGAATAATATTAGAATTACAAAGGTAATGCTAACAAGTGAGGATGACTATATACTAATATGACTAAGATGAGAATTAAATAACTTATGTGGAATGAGATATGACATAAAAGATGACACTGATATGTAACCATTAAAAATGAAAGGGAATTATGAATTAATGGCCCATATTAGCTAGACCAATTACTGGATAGGTTCATTGATTAACTAGGGAGTTAGCTGGTACTAGGGCCTAATTTATAAGGATTATGGCTTATTACTTGGTGGGTGTAGCTATCAAAGTTTGATTGAGCATGTACGCTTTGGGTATTAAGAGGTCTATATGGGTTGATCCCTGCTACTTGTATTGTTATGGATATTGGGAAGTTTACTTGCACTGATCCCTGCTATCCACTAATGCTGAGATTTGGGATATTGGGAGGTCCACTTAAGACTAGTCCCTACAATCCCACTTGTTGGGAGGTCTAGTTAGGCTGATCCCTACCATTCGATATTGGGAGGTTCTACAGAACTGATCTTTGCTACCGGATGGATAGTGTGTATAGACACCGAGGTCTATAATAGGGGGCTATTGTATAAGGTTGACCCTATTATCTAGTGTTAAATATTTGTCTCCTAAGTATGGGCCTATAGTTAAGAAAGATTGTATTACGAAGTAAATATGATAATAAAAACAAATGATATCTATTAGAATATACTGAAAAAAAATAGTTGTTAAAATTGAGTACATAGTAACCTACTAACCTGTTAGGGATATGGATAGGACATGGATGTAAATGAATGCAACAACATGGTATATATAGTTATTATAAAGGTAAGAATATAATTAAGTTATTAGATTATTTAAGGTTAAATAATGGTAAATAACTTATCATATGACCTGTTGCAAAATGATGGTAATAAGTGATATACACTTAATAATGGTAACATTTTAAACATGAAATATTTTTATGATAAAAAGAGACTGTGATTTTATTTATACTAAAATCTAAAATAAGCTTAGAAATAAGATAATAAGGTGTAAATAGTGATGTTGTGTGCTTGTGTGACATACATAGGTTATACAATTTATATTTTGTTAAATTGACTAGAGTGTATAGTTAGCATGTTAGTTTCTTCGATGCATAGGTGTTAGATGATAGTTAGTAGTACCACCTCATGCAGCAGTATAGCAAGAGACTACCACAGAGGATGTATCATTGATATTTACATGTATATGAGTTAGACTAGTGGCATTAATGTAAAAAAGGGGTTATAGTCTTAAGGGTAAACATATGCCATCTGATGTATTAGCGCTGTATGAGCATGTATATTTACCTATTTATGGTGAGTTACTGATTTGATTGATGCATATGTGTAACGCCCCCTACTAGATTCTCGAAGAAACCCAATAAGTGGTGCACTTCCTGTTAGGTCACCCATCCTTAGATTTCTCCCATAGTCATACATTTAACTTTTTACTTATTCTATACTATTTAATTCTATTTGACTCCAAATTTAGTTTTGTTTGTTCCTATAGTCCATTTAGGTTCATGCCATCATATTAATGTCAATATGGAACAATTCCAAGTCAATTAGATTTTCCCTAAAATTCGACAACATAACAGCTGCCTGGGTCACTATCCCAAAAATTTAAAACTATGAAACACTTATATAACAGATTCTTACATCTCTTGGAGCCTTCTGGTCCTTCAGATATTAACTTAACATCACCAATCTAACAACTGCAAGATAGGCCTCAAGCCAAAATTAAGAAAAACACAACATTGAGCCTTAGGCTTGCAAAACATCAACATAAGCTATACATTCACAAAAGGATTAATACCTAGTTAATTACAACATAATTTGTATTCATATAATTACATCTTGTGTCCCTTATATAAATAACACCTATTTCCCACCTACGTACATAGAGTGCAAAACTATACAAAATGTACATTATCAACCTTCATATGAATAACCTCTAAACTTAACTGTATGTTTTATGAGGCTACATCTTTATTTTGGTTACCTATGCACCAAAATAGGCATTTTGAGTATATAATATACTCAGTGGTGAATTCAAGCACTTAAAACATGTTTAGCAATTTATTCAGGCATATATAATTAAATTCTTTTCTTTTTCTGATTTCCAGGTACAACCTAAATTGCTAACATTCAAAATTACTAATTTTCCTCTAAGGGTGTTTCTATCTATAAATTACTCAATTAATCATTTTAATTCATGTAAAGTATAGTTTTAGGATCATTATTAATAATTACATGCATGGTCTTTAATTAGTAAGCCAGTAAATATTACATATATGAAATTACCAAAATGCCTTTGTATTATTTCTCAATGTCACAAGTAAACTATATTGTTCTTGTTTAATTTATTTCAATTGGCTAGCCTAGAAAGACAACATTGATAGACACTAGACTTAGAGGGAATAAAATAGTGCATTAGTCCACATTTTAGACCCCAATCGCTGCACTGGCTAAATTAAGTTATAGCACCCAAGTGCAGATAACGAGGTGTGGTCTGCCTAGCAAACTAGCCTGTCCAACAAACTAGTATAGTGACCCTCTGAGAACATTGCCACTATACCAACATTATTTTAAAGATATATGGTAGGGTGACTATGTCTGTCCAGTAGACTGGTCTGTCTAACATACTAGTATAGTGGCCCTTCAGGACTTATACTGCCACACTAGCAAAATTTGATATTGTCATTAAGTGGTAAGGATGGAAAGTTGTCTGTCCAACATAATAGTATAGTGACCCTAATGTGGACCTAGGACACTGTACCGGCCTTATCTAAAAAATAGATAGTGTAGTAGTTGCTAAAAATCCCTAAGTTAACCAGTCAACCTATCAAGTGGGTGTCTAACTAATGGGCCATTTAAACTTAATTTATATCCATTTCTTTACTAATTAACTTTTTATAGTATTATTCAATCAAAGATAGGTAGTTACAAATTTTATGCCACCTTTGAAATTTAGCCCAAACTGGTATGGCCATAAATAAGCTGTACCAAGTGAATTCTCATAAGTATTTCTAAGGAGTGTAGTTCCTAAAAATTATGGTATATTATGTTAGACTTTAATTCATAAATATTTCACAATTATATGCCATTTACTATCTAGTGGAATTATTGGTTTAGGTAATAGTCATTTTAGGACAGTTATAAGTCATTTCTTTACTTTGCGACAAGCAGTTTAAGGCTCATTTCACCTTGTTTTCTAGTGAAATTTTAACCATTTATTTCATACGCTCATAGGAATAAAGCTAGAAACATTTAGGCAACTTAAAAGTCCAAAACATAGGCATACATGCCACTACAAGTAAACACTTTAATATAACCATTTTAGGCATATAATTTAGGCACCTTATTCATTTATAAGTCATAGCCCATAAAGGCATTTATAAGCCACTTTCCATACCTTATTTCTAGCCATGTTAAGTTTATTTTTCATGCCAATTATTAACAACATTTCATGTCATCTTTAAGTGTATATATTACCTTATTTTATGACAAAAACTAACTAAGCTAGACATGCTATCATTATCATGCTTATCATATATCACATTGTACACATAACATCAATATTTTCATGCCATTTAAGGAGGCCTAAGCTTATTATCTCAGGCATAACTAGTTTTCCATGCATCCATGCATTAATTAATCTTATTACATGCCATATCATTAATTCATACATTATAAGCCTAATATACATGTATTATCAACCTCAAACACTACTTAGGATCACTTAATCAATCCATACCTATCTATAAGCCTGACACAAGCTCTAAGCTACACGTAGACCTTAAGCTAAGCATGTACTTTCCCATTAATTTACAAGTAATTCCATTACATATCAATACCAAAACCATTAATTTATACCTCTAGCATCATACACATACATTAAGCATCATTAAAATACATCAACCATTATAAACATCTATTTTCTAACTTAGTGTTGACACTAATTCACTTTTTTTCATCAAATACCATTCAATTTACATCCCATTAAACCATATACTATAACACTCCCATGTAACTCCTTATACAAGCTAATTTATATGCTTAATCCATTCTTAAACACAAAGAGAAGCTATTGAATTTTAGAGGCTTGAAGTGAATACTTGAATTCACTTATTGTATACTTAAGAAATGAAGATTCTACACTTTAAGCCTCAAAGCCGCACTTCCAACCCACTTCACGAAAGATTTTGCTCCACTCCTTTAAGCTTTTCTCTTCTTAAATCACCTCAAAAACTATTAAACCACATGGTATTAGACC
>CANXYI011932241.1:0-10249 GCA_948208565.1 Hura crepitans | reverse complement strand
TGCATATTCTTAAGGTAGCCTATTAAATGCACTTGGATGGGAGGAGACTTGACGGAGGAAGCTTTAAAATTCATATAATTTGATAGAGAACTCTTATTATTGGACTTTAATTTTAATGAGATTGATAATTAATGTATGATTTAGAAGATCATGTTTGAATTTTATTTTAATTTTCATGGTATTTTATGATAATTAGTATGTTTTTATTAGTAAATTTAAGTCTAATGTATGTAAATCAAGTTAGGTTTTGAGGTGAAATAAGTGAGACAATAATTTTTTTTAAGAAAATTTAGGTAACTGAATTAACTGAACTAAACTATCTAAATTATTTTGGTTCATTTCAGTTCGGTTAGTAGCTAAATCGGTTCATTTTTTGTTAGAAATTTATTAAAAAAATTGATTTTCAGTTAAATTGCTTTGATTCAGTTATTAAATTGAATCGACCAATACACAGCCTAGGCTATTGCATTTAACCTTATTTAGCGTGAGGGCAAGCCCATTATGCCTTTTATCCAGGATGGGTCCGACCTAATTTCACCTCAAATAAGAATCAAATGTCATAGGCCATTATATTCACATGCATTTTAAATACAAGAGGTCATCGGACCTTGTAAGGCATATAAGTGAGCCTATGTATCCCCCGCTGATACTTACATAATCCCACCTAGGAAAAAAATTGGCTTGACCACGTATATAGATGAAATAAGGTTGGGAGGTTTATTGCATGTATTTATCTCTATTGCACCATGAACATACATTGCATACCATGCATCACTTGTCCTTTGCGTTGTTAATATTATACATGTATCATGTTTAACCCTTTATTTTGACAGCCACCATTTTTCCATCATTCACTACTCAATGGAAGAAAATTGAGAATTGCCTCAGTAGGGCCAGTGAAGCAATACCCATCTAACCAAGGTGAGGAATCATGTCCACTGACGAATTTGTAACCAAAGATATGTTTATAGAGGCAATGGCCAAGATGAAGAAAAGGATGATGATGGCTATCATGAATTCTTTGTCTAATGTCCAGAATTAGAAGGAGCTAGGTCAAACCTCATCCACCTATAGGGGTAAAGAGGTAGTAGGCAATGGAGATGATGACTAGCCTTCAGATGATAAAGTGCCATAAGTCATTTGGACTTACAACAGGGTTCCCCCTCCTAAGGCGATAGAGAATGATCAGCTGAAAAAGTTAAATGAAAAGATAGAGGCTATGACCTAGTTGGTGACTAGGGGTAAGGATATTGACCTAGACAATATCAGTTTAAGACCCGATAGGGCAATGGCTCATATGTTCAATATGCTAAACTTGAGCAAGTTTGAGGCACTACGGACCCTCAAACCCATTTGAAATAATATGTTATTACCATAAAAGCTACTCATTTGGTAGAAGAGCAAATTGTGAGCCTATTTAGTATATCCCTTACAAGTCAAGCCTTGGATTGGTATCATTACCAAAAGAATAGGGTTAAGAAAGATTGGAATAAGTTGGCACAGGCATTTAGCAAGTAGTATGCTAACAATACAAGTATAGAGATCAACTAGAAAGATCTAGAGCTGGTAAAGCAGAAACCAAATGAGAGCTTCCCTAATTATTTGTAGAGATGGAGAGAGAAAATCCTAAAAATGGGAAATAAGCCTAAGGGCATCAATCAGATCAAGATATTCATAAAAAATGCAAATGGCTACAAGAATAGTGGGCTCACCACTAAAGGCATAACCACATGGGAATAATTAAAGGACATCACCATTGATCTAGAGGTGAGTTACCAAAATAAGGGATACAAGAGAGCAAATAACCTTACTTTACAAGCAGTAATACGAGAGGCACCACTAAGACAATAGATGTGCATGTTGTCAGCAATACTAGAGGCACCATTAAGACAATAGATGTGCATGTTGTCTAAGGAAGAAGGTACTCTAATTTGGGTAGATCCCTTTTATGGTGCCTAAAAAAGTTGACTAAAGAAGGTAAACTACAACCATTCCCACCTTAACCATAAAATGGATCGTTACCACTAAGCCATAGGCACGATCTATATTGTGCCTATCACTAAAGAACTAGACACTCAACCAATAACTACAAAGTCCTCCATAAAGCCATTCAAGACCTTATAAACTCAAAATAAATCTTTGATCCTAAAGCCTTATGAAACCCATTACCTAAACACCACACTACATACCTTCTTAAATCTTAACTACCTGAGGAATATGTGCTTAGAGAAATCTATGGATCTGACTAAGAGATCAGTAAGGGGGTGAGAAAGAGTGAATCTATCCTTATGACCAATTTATGGGACAACAAAAGTGACTGTGAGCCTGGGGAGAGCATAAACTTCTAGGATGAATCTTTTTATAGAGACTCTAAAGAGGGAAAAAGAGAGCCTATCAGGTTTAAAGGAGAAGCAGTTGAGAGAGTGGAAAAGAATGGTCAGATCCTCCCTAAAAAGGAACTCGAGCTTAAAAAAGGTGAGCATAAAGAGGTACTGAAGCAACTAAAAAAGACTCAATCCAATATTAGCATCTGAGACTTCCTAATGTCATAAAAAAAACCATAGGTCAAAGGTTGTTAAAGCTTTAAGTCAAGTTATAGTCTCTACAACCACTACCCTTGATGAATAGGTATAAGTGATGAAAATAGGTAAGACGAGCCTTATCACCTTCTCCAATACTGACCTGCCTCTAGAAAGAAGGGAACATAATGAGCCATTTTTTACTAGGGTCGAAGTGAATAGGAAGAAGACTAGTTATGCCATGGTGGATGACAGTTCCTCCTTATACATTTGTCCAGCTAAAATTATATCCAATTTAGGAATTAAGAACAAAGATTTGACAGCTTCAAGCATCACTATCAAGGCTTATGATGATACAAAAATACTAGCTAAAGGGTCTTTCACAACTAAGGTTCAAATGGGGCCAATTATAGATAAAGTTAAATTCATCATAATTAACATTCTAGCCACTTTCTATGTCTTATTGGGAAGACTATGGTTCTATAAGCTCAGCAGAGATCTGTCCACCTTACATTAAATGATTAAGTTCCTGCATAAGGGTAACATTGTCACCATCAAGCTGAAACTGATCATGCCATTTCTACCTTAGCCATCATTAACTAGCCTTTCACTAGGTTTCATATTGTGGGAATTTATGAAGATTATATAGACCTTGCTTTGTCTAAAATGATGAAGAAAATAGACTTCTTTCCTAATGCTAGTTTAGGGAAGAATTTCTAAGGCATAACTAAACCTTTACAATTATACACCTAAAAAGATACAAAGGGATTGAGCTATGATCCGAATAAAGAGGGGGAACCCAAAGAAGGGTAACCGTATAGGAGATTACTTTATCAAATAGAAGGATACAAGGTATGATAGGACTATGGAACCTATAATAGTGAATGGATGCTATAAGCTAGAATTCAAAATCTTTACAAATGTGGTTAAGTGGGAATTAGGCAACCTTGCACAAATTCAATGGACTAAAAAAGTTTTTTCGAAGTCATCAGCCATCGAAAAAGTCTACTTAAATCCTTCTGAGGATGTGTCTAACCTAGATTCTAATTTATTTATAGATAAATTATATCTTTGTGACCTCTTTGAGGTAAACAATTTTCTTTCTTATAAGATGAACAACGAGTTTACTTATTTATGTGATCTTTCTCATATGTCAGTGTGTATTCAAATGATTATTACATAAGCATCTTCAACATTAACTACATTAAAACTAATCCATTTAATCTTGGCACAAATGAACAACCCAAAAATATATTAGTTGCCTATGATACTACTACCGATAAAAGAGAAAAATTCAAGAGATTACTCCAAACGTATGAAAGAATCTTTGCATGGAATTATGATGACATACTAGTATTAATCAAGAAGTTACTAAGCACACCATTCTAACTTATGACCATATCACTCCAGTCTATCAAAAGCTTAGAAGGATGAGACCTGAGTGGGCAAAAAAGGTAAAGGAGGAAATGGTTAAGCTACTTAAAGCTAAGTTGATTGAGGAGATCATTTTCCCCTCTTAGCTAGCTAACATTATTTTGGTGCCTACAAAAGATGAAAGTGTCTGAATATGTATAGATTACCGGGATTTAAACAAAGGTTACCCAAAAGACAACTTTCCCTTGCCTCATTTGACATACTAGTAGATAGTGCAACCATGGCTTCCATGTACTCTTTTATTGATGGTTTCTCAGGACATAATCAAATTTTGATGAAGGTAATTAACAAGTGCAAAACAGCCTTCATAATTGAATAGGGAATGTTCTGCTATAAGGTAATGCCATTTAGGTTGAAAAATATAGGTGTAACCTACCAAAGAATGGCTACTAAGCTTTTCCATGATATGATGCACAAGGATATCGAAGTCTATGTGGATGACATTGTGGCGAAATCTAAAGAAAGGGAAGAACATTTTGAAGCCCTAGAAAAGTTCTTCCAAAGTTTAGATTAATTCAACATGAGGCTCAATCCCAAGAAATGCATCTTTAGAGTCACATCAAGTAAGCTGTTAGGATTCATGGTTAGCAAGAATAAAATTGAGGTAGATCTAGATAAGGTAAAAGCTATCCTAGAAATGCTACCCCATAGTTGAAAAAGGAAGTCAGAGGATTTCTAGGCAAATTAGAGTACATTCACTGGTTCGTAACCAAGCTTATTTTAGTCTACGAGCCCATATTTAACCTATTGCACAAAGGATAGCTAAAAGAATGGAATGAAGATTGCCAAAAAGCCTTTGAAGCAATTAAATAATACCTAACCAAACCTCCGATTCTAAGACCCCCAAAACTAAGTAAATTCCTCATCTTATACCTTGTAGTCAAAGAATCCTCTATAAGAGCCCTCATTGCACAGGTAGATGAAGCTAGAGTAAAAAAAATGTAGTTTATTACCCAAGTAAGAAGTTGCTCCCTTATGAACAAAAGTATGCAAAAGTGGAAAAGATATGTTAGGGAGTAATCTGGGTCTTTAAGAAGCTACATCATTACTTTTAATCTTATAGAATAGAGGCAGTAGCAAAACATGACCCCCTCAAATACTTATAAACTGCACCTTTTCTAATGGGTAAAATGGGCCAATGGATTCTACTCTTATAAGAATTCGACATGTCCTATGTCACTAAAAAGATGAATAAAGGATAAATGATAGTTGAGTTTTTAGCACAATAGCCTATCAAGGAAAAGTAAGAAGATTTTGAATTTTTAGATGAATACTTAGGGGCAATTACTAACGAAGGATGGAAATGTTCTTTGATGGTGTAGTCAACCAGAAAGGTGCAAGTGTAGGTGCGCTAATTGTTAGTCCAAAAGTTGAGAAGATTTTCTTAGCTAAAAAGCTGGATTTTGAAGCAATTAACAATGTCATGGTGTATGAAGCATGTGTTTATGGCCTTGAAACTCTATATCAGTTAGAGGCAAAGGTAGTTGATGTGTAACAAATGAAGGGTAATTGGGAGATCAAGGATGAAAACTTAGGCAATTATGTCAAGATACTCACAGACTTTTCTAGAGGGTTTAACCACTGCATTTTCATCACATTCCCAGAGAATGAAACCAAGTTATTAATGCCCTAGCCACCTTAATGTCTATGTCAAAACTCACCAAAAAGGATTTACCAAAACCCATGTATTTTAGCAAATGAAATTTCCCAACCTACAATGGTATAGTCAGCACTACAACCAAACAAACCAACTTTGACTTACATTAGTACAATGACATCCAAACCTTCTTAGAAACTAGACAATACTAAGAACATGCAACTGAGAAAGATAAGAAGGCCCTTCAAAAACTATTTACTTAGTTCATCTCATTTCGAGGAATGATAGATAAAAGATAGTGGGATAGAATTTAGATCAGATGTATAGATGAATTAAAAGCCCAAAAAAATACTCATAGAAGTATATGAAGGAGTTTTTGTTCCTCACATGAATGGGAGAAACCTTACAAAGAAAATCATGAGATTAAGGTTATTACTAGATGACCATAGAGATAAACTATTGTGACTTTGACAAAAAAAAAGTCATAAATGCAAGATCTATAGAAACCTAAGTCACCTTCCACCCAATGACTTGACTAGTTTGTCATCTCCTTAGCCATTTTCTTTATGAGGTATTGACATAATCAAGGAAATAAGGTTATCAGTTACCAGAGGATATAGGTTTATAGTAGTAGCAATTGATTACTTCATTAAATAGGTTGAAGCTGAATCTTTCAATAAATTAGGGGCAAGGTAGATGGTAAAATTTATTAAAAGAAATATCATTTATAGGTATAGGCTACCTTAGCAAGTCATCTCAGATAATGGAGTATAGTTTTAGGGTGGGACTAGACAACTTTTGATGAAGTACAAGATCTAACATCATAAATACCCTTTATATCGACCTCAAGCTAACGGTGCAATTGAAGCAGCTAACAAAAATGTTGAGAAAATTTTGCAAAAGATGATAGTTACCTATAAAGATTGGGCAGATATGTTACCCTTTACACTTTAAGGATATAAAACAACTGGTAGATTGTCTACTAGCCATGCCTAATTCACTAGTGTATGAGATAGAGGTAGAACTACCAATACAGATTTAAGTACCATCACTTAGGATAGTACTAGAGGTAGATATACCAAAAGTAGAATGGGCAAGAAATAGATACGAGTAGTTGTCCTTAGTGGATGAAAAGTGACTTAGAGCCCTTTATGACATGTAATTGTATCAAAAAGGAACTGATAAAGCTTATAACAAAAAAGTTAAGCTAGTCTTATTCAAAAAGGTGACTTGGTACTAAAGCAAACTAGACTATTATTGACAGATCCCAGTGGAAAATTCAAGCCTAATTGGGAAGGCCTATACATAGTCAAGAAGATACTTAAACATTGAGGTGTCAAGATCTTAGATCTAGAAGGCAATGATTTCTTAGAACATGTGAACATAAACAAGCTAAAAAAGTACTTTTGACAAAAAAAAAGCCATTAGGTTGGAAAATTAGTAAAGGATAACCTAGGCAAAAAATTAGGCAAACCCGCTAGTGTGAAAACCCTCACAGGGGAACTAGGCAAAAGTTAGGGATAAAATAAAATAAAATAAAATAATAATAATAATACTAATAATAAAAAAAGCTAGAGGGAAAATCCGTAAGGGCTCTCTATGCATACTTGTAAAAGAAGAGGGTTCCTAGCTATAAAGTCAATGTCCCTTCCCTTTAAAGCATCTAATCCTCAAATAGTTTCAGGTAAGAAGAAGCTAAAAGGATTATGATTGGAGTATATTTCAATCAAAAGTTGAAGACCTTGAAATCACAATGCCCATCCTTGAATGTAAGTACTAACCAATTACCTAGGATATATAGCAGCATGCACTTCACCCATTCCATAGAGTTGATAGGGAACTTGTGAGCAAAGTCCAAAATTAATTGCAAAGAAATTGGGGCCACACCTTAAATCATCTTTTAAGCCATAGAAGGAGAAATACCTAAAGCAAGGATAATATCCATAGGACAATGCTCCTTAAAAGATGGAAGAGGTAGGGGATCATCTGAAGTAACTTAATAGTTCAAAATAGTAGCAAATTCTTCCATAGTAGGGGTAATTTCTTGATGATTAAAAATAGACAAATAGAAAATAAGGCCCTAATATTGCACAGCGACATTCAAAAAGTTATGGTCAATCCTCACTTTTCTTAAGAATCTAAGTGCAAAAAAGGGAGTAAGAATGTTCAAAGTCCAGAAAGCCTTTAATTCCAAAATTTTGGACAATTTTTGATTGAAGGAGAAAGATATGGTGGAGTATGGCATAAACAAAGAAGAAGGGAGGTATTTATAGACCCCAACTCTCACTATTCCTTTTCCTACTAAAATAAGGAATCCAAAACATGTGAGGAAGTTTGCACGGACCGTAAAACATCCAGAGTCAACATCATGGTTTACCTGGACTAATTAAGAAAGGTCCATAATAGTGCTTGTTACCAATTAGGAAGAATGTCTACATAGAACTTTGTGTACCATGTCTGCACGAACAAAGAACTATCAAACTTTTTTAAAGCAAGTCTTACTATAAAAGGGCATTCATTTTGATGAATTTTTGTCATGGAAAGTGTTTTGTCATTACTTATCAAATATTTGTATATAAGGATGCAAAATTGTATTTGAAATAAAAGATTGTGTACTAATGTACAAAAAGTTTGGCTTATTCATAAGAAAAATAATAATAAAGCTACCTTTTATTCTCATCCTCAGTATTTTCATCATTAGTTGAGAGCACTAGCTTTTCAAAAATCTTCAAGGCTCTTAATTTCTTTTGAGTCTAACAAAGAGTAGGAATTCTCCTTGATAATTCACTCTATAAAGAATGAAGGATCAATGCATAACATACATACATACATACATATATACATACATATATACACATTTTGCATAAATTAACCCTTGCAAGAAATTACTTACAGTAAGAACTCGAGTCTCATCAATCATTGCCCTTTTAAAAGCTTTTACCATACTAGCGGTCCTCTTTACCAGAGCCTTCTTTACCTATTCAAATCAAAGATAAAAGTGTCACATCAAATCAAACAACCCAATGAGCAATAGAAATCAAAAAGTACCATACTAGTGTGGTGTTCTCTAGCTCAAAAAGAACTAGCCAATTGTCCTTAATGCAAAGGTGAGCAGAGGACAGCTCTCTATCCATGTCATATCACATGTAGCTCAGCTTTAGTATGTCAATCAAAGTGCCCACAACTTCATCAAGCAATGAACACTGACCAATAGGCATACTAGAAACTCCACTTCTAGCAGCACGAGTGGAAGGAGGTGAAAATTAAGAGCTAGGAAAGCTAAAAATAGTTCTTACCCTTTTTTTTGTTGAAGAAGGTCTAACCTCATATGTAATGGTAGTAGGCTACAACACAATACATAGTCAGAAGACATTTTCAAAAATAATGAGCAAAAGACCAATCAATTTACCTGAGGAGGAAGAGGTGCTGAGGTATAAAAAAACTGAGGCAGCAGGTGAGTAGATGCCCAAGAATGGTAACTCTCTCTATCACTCTCCACCAGTGTGCTCCCTAAGATACCTATAATCATGCCTTGTACAAACTTTAGATCATTGATGTATCTCCCAAATAACATCAAATCTGGAAGACTGTGAGGAACATGTCGTGCTTCAGGCCCTATAGGCTAGTCTATTATTCTCTCTCCCAGATACCATGAGTAAGCATCTAGAGTGGTCAATAACATTCTACAAGAAGATAATTCTCAATGAGAACATAAAAAACCGAGCATCTCTTTAAGTGGGAAGACCTACCATGCCAAGTCAATCTACAAAAGAATTAACTCTATGCTTAGATTTGACTCTAGGTCGAATCTAATTCTTTTAGATTCAACTCTGTGTCTAATCTAATTCTCTTATATTTGACTCTGTGTCCTATTTAAACCTCTCGAATTCATCTCAATGTCTAATCTAACCTTCTTAAGTTCAGCCTAGCAAGCTAATCAATGACTCTTTATGGTTCAGCCTAACAAGCCAACCAATATCATTGGATTTAGCCTAACAACCTAATCCAACGACATGAATTTCTATCAACTTTCCCAAGCTGCCAAGAGACACAACACCTAAGCTATCAAAAAGGCACAAATGATATCAATGCAGCAAGGTAAGTGTATCTAAACTTGAAATTACTTTGTTGTTCACTATTTTAATTTATGCATCTCATAGCACACACCAAAGTGGGGGCAATAATAGATGCCACCACCTTTGGCCTATGATGATAACTAAAGATAGGCTTTTAAAGTAATAGCACTAACCCCTTAGAAAGCTAGTCCACATGTACCTAGTTCAGCAAAACCTATAGGGTCAATATGAACAAGCACTACTAGCCTAAACTAACCCTACTAAGCCTATGGCTCTAAGTCCTCACTTATGTCAAAGCTTTCTGGAGTCTGCATAGACCTAACGGTGTATATGCAGGGTAGTTAAATGTTATGAACCAATTCGTCTTGATGATGTACCTTTTCATTATGTTACTAATATTTGTGGATTGAAATGGTCGGCAAATAACTCATTTTACACGTCTTAACTCAAACCTCACACTAAAAGGCTTTTTACCTAATGAACTAGTATTTTCTTAAAAAAATAGGATTTGAGTTTTCAGTAATCAAAAGTCACATATCAAAATGCATTTTTAATAAAGGCCAATCTCCTAGAAATGGGAGTTAGGCAATTACCATCAATTCCTATAGAATTATAGGTAATTG
>CANXYI011932206.1:0-10794 GCA_948208565.1 Hura crepitans | reverse complement strand
GGATCCTTCGCAACTACTAGACTATTTTCTTTTTAAATAGGGCCGGTATAGTAGTGTAGGCTCCTATTGGGGCCACCGTGCTAGTTTATTGGATAGACAACTTCCTATCTTTACCACTAAATGCTAGAATTGATATTTTTAATATAGCGGCATAGGTCCTTGAGGGCCACTGCACCAGTCTATTAGACAAACTAGTCTACTGGGCAGACACTAATACTTTATCATTGGACCTTTATATGTTGCTAGTGCAGTAGCATAGGTCCTTGAGGGCTACTACACTAGTCTGTTGGACAAACCAATCTGCTAGGCAGACAACCCCTTGATATTTGCACCTTAGGTGCCAGGATGTGATTAAACCAGTGCAGCAGCATAGGACCAGAATAGGGGACACTGCACTAGTTTATTTATCCCTCTAGATCTATTGCCTATCAAGGTTGTCTCCCAAGATGGGCCAACTGAAGTAATTAAATAAAATTGATAAATGTACCTATAGCTATAAATTATAACATAAGTGTATTTTGGTAATTTTCACTGATATTAATAAATGGCTTAAAAGTGTAAGGAATATGCATATAATGAATAATAATGGTCTTAAGACATAATTTATATGATTCATAGTGAGAAAAGTTGATAATTTATAGACAAAAACCTTTTAGGGGTAAAATGTTAATTTTGCCTATTAAAGCTCTAGCTTGAACCTAGCACATGGAACTAAAAGTAAATAGGAATATGATGCATGGATATAATTACTGGACATGATTTTGATGCTTGAATTCACTACTGAGTATTTTATACTCAGCATACCTGTTTCGATGCATAGGTACTAAGAATAAGGATGTCGCCTTATAAATTATGCGAGGAGTTCCAAGGACAAGTTTGAGAAGGTTGATAATGTATATTTGTATAGTTTTGAACTTCATGTACTTAGGTGTGGCAAAAGATGAGTATGATGTATATAAAGAGACACAAGAATGTAATTATGTATATATATAAATAGACTTCGTAATTATAGTCAGTGTAAATCCTTGTGTGTATATATTTTGTATGCATGTGATCTGTGAGCTAGAGGCTCTTTGTGCATTATTGTTTGTGGCCTAAGGCCTATGATTGCTTTGTGGTAGTTGAGGATGATAGGATGATATTTGAGGGACCAGAAGGGCTTAGAAGATGTGATAAATGTTATTGAAGTGTTTACAAGTTGAAAAAAAAATTTGGAATAGTGACCCAGGCAGCTGTTATGCTATCAAATTTTTAAGAAATACTTAAATGTGATTGAAATCCTTCTGAAATAGCCTAAAATCATAATATGAACCTAAATGGACTATAGGAACCAACTGGGCTATGTTAGGCATCAAACAGTATTGCCTGGGGCAGTATAGATAAAAGTTAAACGAATAACCGTGGGAGTAGTGAAATGGGTACCCTGGTGGGAAGTGTACTGCTTATTGGGTTTCTTCGGGAATCTAGTATAGGGTGTCACATATTGTACATCCAGAAAGTGGGTCATTAATTGGCTGTTACCCATAATTCTATAGGAATTGGCAGTAATTTCCCAACTCCCATCTCTAGGAGATTGGACTTTATTAAAATATATTTTAATGTAACTTTTGATCAGAGAAATCTCAAAACCATTTTGTTTAAGAAAACACTAGTTAATTAGTTTAGAAAACCATTTTAATATGAGATTTGGGCTTTAACGTGTAAAACAAGTTATTTACTACCTATTACAACCCAAAATAATCCAAAAGATATAATAAGTACAAAACCAAAGAAAATTATACAAAAAACTTAATTGATCCTATATGTACGACATTAAGTCCATGCAAACTCTATGTAGCTCTAGTATGTGTTCATACAGACCACTACTTGTAATGGATATTATATCCATCCTGACCTCTGCTCTAATGAGAAAGGTCACTTGCGTACAACTCAAAAAAAAGGTTAATGATACTAGATAGAAACTCATGACAATTGACAAAGAGGATGAGAAATAAAAACATATGCAAAAACTAGAATTCAAAGTTAATGTCTGCATAGACTACGTTCCTCATGAGAGGGCATCTGTGCGGACTTCATAGTAGAACAAACATGCTTAACATGAATATATCCATGTGGACTACATTCCTCATGAAAGGGAGTCTATGCAAACTTAACGACAGTTTCTATATAGTCCATAATATGTATATTATAGAATAGGATGATTATACAACATAATAACATCATAGAATTATGTTAATATGGTAAACAGAATGCAGTAGAACATGATACATATGATAGATAAGACACTATTATAAAAAGTAAGTTTGTATGGATGATGAATCATCCACATGCCAATAACATAAGTCCGTGCAAACTTTATCATGCTCATGTATAAGTCGTGTGATTAAGATAAAAATTACATAATAGTTATAACATAAAAATAGTCAATTTTATAATATGAAACAACTTAAAATGATGACCTACTCTTATGATCAAGGTGGGGATTACATAAAATCACCCCACTTATGATCAATCCTTAGAGATTATAGGTCCATAAAAACAGTAATAATATATATAGTGAGGGGCCACAAATCTTACCCTTGTAATGTGGACTTCAAGCAACAATACAAAGTGTAGGAGTTTAGAAGAGATTATAATTTAAGTGTAGGCTATTAAGACTAGTAGAGCAATTCCTGGGTGGAGTCCTCTCCTAGACTCACAAATAAGGGTTTTTGGCTGCTCAGAATTGCTTCCCTTTGAGCTCCTCTCTTAGCCTCCCACCAATTCATACCCCAAATAAGGTATTTATAGGCTTAGGGTTAAGATATCTTATTTAGAGGTGGTAGAATCCCTCTAGGACTAGGATTTAGTGCCTAGATAGGAATCCCATGCTTCTAGAAGTTTTTATATCAGCAAGTTCATTCAGACTTGTTCAACTAAGTCTGTGTAGACTTTGGCATGGGTTTTCTTACCAATCCATAGGCTTTAGGCCAAGTTAGATTTAGTCCGTGCGGATATAGGCTTTACCTTGTCCGTGCGGATCTTAGGCTTTGGGCTCAACTGGTTTAGGCTGGCTAAGGTGCGAACCTCATAACATCAAGTCTTACTAGACTTGTGCCATGTTAGTCTATGCAGACTTGGTTTCTAGGTTGCTTGCCTTATTGCTTGAGCCTATCTCTAGTTATCATCATAGGCCAAACTTCAGGCATTTACACAACCTTACACAAGTTATCATTAAACAATAGTTATATCCATTAAATTTTTCTAAGCCTACCATTCAACCATTTGATGTTCATCACTATACATCACATTTTCTCTCTATTTTCCACTTCATTTAGGCTCCAAATATTATATACATATCATTCCCATTCATTTCCCATGCAAACACACGGCATAACATATAAACATACACATTCCATATACACAACACATGCCTAGTTTACATAATTTAAGTAAATCAAGTTCACAAATCATTAAATTCACTTACAATACTTCCCAAAAGACCACTAAATGGCTCTTTAAGCCTTGTCTTCCTTTCTTGCTACCACCTCTCCTCTTTTCTCTATAAATATACACCATTTCCATCAACAAAAATTCACCAAAAAATCTATACATATACAAATTTAACTTTAAGCTTATAAATACATTAAGTAACTAAAATTCCATCACAGAAAAATAATAGACAATAAAAATAACTAGTAATTATTACCTTGATCATTATTCACCCTACTTGAAAATCCCTTTTTTTAGGCCTTCTCTAAGCTATTTAACACTACAATAGAGATGAGTGGAGTGTAGAGGTAATTTTGATATGTTTAGGTGAGAGAATTGTGGTAATTTAATGGTAGAAATGAAGAAAAGAAATATATGGTTATTGAGGGGGAAATGTCATCGAGTGAAGGGGAAAAGAGCAAAAAGAAAAGCATTTTAAATGGTTTAAGATCCTTCGTTATATAGGTAATAGAAGGTTGGATTTGTGCCACATGTCATATGGATGATTGAGAATTATTTTAAGTAAATTTCTTTTTAAAAATTTATAATTCATGCTACAATTCTCAAAAAAAATTCAGCTAATGACTCTAAAAATCATCGAACTTAGTATTTTAATTATCCCCTAAAAATTAGAATTTTTCTTTGAAAAAATTATTTTTTTCGAGTAAAGACATCATAAATTAATTCTGTAAAATTACTTCCCAATCTTAAAAATTCCAAAACCAATTCCATTGGCTTAGTTAGAATTTTTGACAATTAAGTCATGCTATTTTTAGAGTTTTTTTAGCACTTTTAAAATAATTTATCGTTCAGCTTCAACTGAGTCACTCTTTCTGAGACACCAGTAAGCAAACTTTATAGTCCATTTTAACCCCCTAAATAACTTCAATTTGGTCCCAAATTTTACCCATAATTATGTTATAATTAATTCTACCATTTTATGGCCTCACTTCATTTCAAGTTTCCAAAAGTACTGGTCATTGTTCACGTGGCCCTACTTAAAATATCAAAAAGTTTTAGGTGTTACAACATGTATATATAACAATCAAAGTACAAGTGTGACCTAAATAATAACATTTGTAAATAGCAACTCATGAGAAATAAATGAATGCACTTACAAGAGATATTTCAAAGAGATAGATAAATAGGTAGATGTAATAAGAATATGATTAATCACATGTGAGTATATGGCACCCAACTATAAATGTATATATACATGTAAAAGAAAGACTTAATTCAATAAATGTAATTATCAATATGCCTCGATGACCTACATAGTTACAATTTAGGATAGGTTTACTGGTTAGCTAGGTAGTACTTGATCTCTTGGCTATTTGGGAGAGCTTCTCCTGCACTTGTTTATTTAAAGCCGGACGTGGTACTTAGGGAATTATTCCTTACACATGCTAATAGATTATTTGGGCACTCTAGTGATGCACTTGTTCACATATTATTTAGACACTTCGATGTCGCACATGTTATATGTCCCGTTATCTTGGCATGGATAACTGTATAGGGTATTAGGGCCACACGTGACATATATAAAATGGAACATAAAATGATTTAATAAATGTATTATATGGAATAAAAATACACATAAAATGAGTCAGATACACTTGTATAAGCTATAATAAAGATGATAACATATTGAACAAGAAAAACTCAATTGTATATGAAATTTAAACGTTAAATTTTAGTTTAAGAGTTTTAATTGAATACATTTATAATAAGAATAGATAGTAAGATCACTTAATAGCTCATTATAAGTAAACTAAAATAACAATTACCTGTACATGATTATATAAACAAGGAGAAGAAATACAAGTTATAGTCACATGAAAGAAACACAAGTAAAACTCACATGGAATATCATAAAATGAATATTTTTAGAAGAACTAATCAAATAAAAATTTTAAATATATATAGTTGCAGTAGGGATTACAAAATAGTATACAAAAAATAAATAAATAGTTATCCATAAGACTTAAACAATCCCTTAATAATATTTGTAAATGACATATAGATAGGTTACTAAAGTACATATAATGGATAAAAAAAGATATAAGGAAAAGGTAAAAGTCATGCATGGAAATGTTGAACAAGTAGACAATTGACGTTCAAAGCACTAAAACAAGATAGATGCATATGAAATAATGGGATAAAAAGGTAAAATGTATTCATAAATAATTGTAATGATACAATATAGAAGTAATATAGTTCCTATATGAATAGACAAATAAGATGTCTAAATGAACATATAAGGGATACAAGGAATACGAACATGATAGGAATAAAAGTAGTTGACTATAACACATAAAACGAAATTGAAGGTAGATGAATAGTAGTTTTAAGTAAAGTATAGGATTCGTTATAGGATATAAATACTAGTTATATGTACAAGTTAGAAATAAAGTAAAATAGTTCAGTGTGACACTATAATATAATATTGAAAGTAATTGTAAATATCTCATAAGTATCATTCATAGTATTAGAATACACCACTTGTGACACCCCTAACACAAATCCATGTTTGGATCTGAATTACTGGTGGCACATAACTATCTCCGTATTAATACCCAATTATATCACTTGATGTTCATAACCCATTCAAAATATTCATTAGTTGTTTACCATTGTGAGAAGTCCTTAATATTATTTAGTTAAGATACATTGTTTTCAAACTATTCAGGATCATCATGTCAAAAATTTGACATCATAAAGATTGTTTGGTAACATTAACCCAAATAATAACCTACAGAAAAATGACACTTTTATGTAAAAAGTCTCATCAATCATTACTGTAATCCTTCTTATCATCCTAGATTCTCACCATTCAGTAAATCACATACAATCAAACCATCATGCTCATCATGTATCACCATATTTATATATAGATAGTAATACAACATATTATGAGTGTTACAAAACACTTATAAATACAAGTTAGGCCTATCCTTAACTTATTACATATGAGTGCCATACTAGCTTAATTCTTTACGTACATAAATCAAAAGTTATGCCAAAATAAATAGCTTTATTGATCTACACTACTTCTTTTAAGGCTTTGCTTTGAGTTTACTTTCTTCTACCTATGTATCGCAAAAATAATGATGCACTAAACATAATGCTTAGTGGTGTATTCAGTGAAATATGTTTAATAATAAACACACAGGGCACACATGATGATGTTATATACACTAGCAATATATGATAGTAATATATCCTAAGGTACACATGAAGGCAGTACAGGTATTCATGGCATCCAAGACATATTGATGTTATTTCAATACATTAGTCATACAATAGATGATATATTTATGATATCGATTTCTAATTACAATAGTTATTTCCCACATTAGTGATGTTCAGGTTCTCTTACAATTTCCCATTAGTTATTATTTTGTTTATATTTAATATAGCGCATAAATGACAGACAATAATCCTAATACTAGAAAATGGGATATTAGCCATAAAGGCCTTTATCTCTAGTTAGTGGTCTACATTTTAGACTCTACAATGTCTACACTCGCATAACTGATTATACAGTTGCCTCTCTAGTCCTCACGATGGCTACACCTGCATAAAAATATATAGTGGCCTCTTTAGACTTTACAACAGCTGGACCTATATATAATTGTGCAGTGGCCCTATTGGACCTTAAGGCTGCTGCACCAGCATGAGATATCATAATAGCAATCATCAACATGTGCATGTATGTGCAGTGGCTCAATTAGACCTTACAACTGCTGCACCAGTATAAAGTGACACTAAAGTGTCCTAACGACTACTATCCTCCCTAGTTGATCGATCAACCTATCCAATTAAGGTTGTCCAGCTTATATAGGCTTAGTACATTTCATTTAATTTCATGTACGTTCATACTTCTTACATACACCATGTATGTTACATGTTTTTTATTTTATATTTAATCAAATTGAATTAACCCATCCCTTTACTCTTTTATGACCACTCTTTACATTCTTTCATGTGACCTAATTCCATAATTATTGTAACAACCTATGTGTACAATATGAATATACAACCACATAAAACATTCTCATCACTCGTTATGCATTTCAAAGCTATATACTTATTTCTCCTTACTCTTTATTAATTATTATAATTTTACACTTTATTACTTTGTTATGCATACTTCTCATCAATTTCATTGCCATATGGTGGATTTATCGTACTCTAGCCTATTCAACAATATTGAACTTTTAACCTAAAATGATTATTTCTACCTAATGAATTAATCCAATAGATCCACTAACATTTAATTAAGATTTACATTATGTCATCACTAAATACCTATATTAAGTCACACTACATAAGCACACACTTGCTTTCACACCATTTGGCTAACCTAGGTTCTTCACATTAGTTGTTCATTTCAAACACTATGTACCATTTTATCATTTTGTGTTGAAAATCAAGTTACACTTATATCATATATTCATCAAATGCTCATACAAAGCCATAACACACATACATGCACACAACCACATAATTCGGCCATAATAGAAATACCACTTTACCATCCATTACCACATGATTTAGCTATAATAGAAATACCACTTTACCATCCATTTCTTACCTCAATTTACATCTAAATCATGCATTACACATTAAATCAACACTAGTATACCATCAATTTCAACTTATACATGCATATTCACAGTAATCATGCAATTTAAGAATGCAAACATGTACTTTAATTATTGGATTATGCACACACCATATGTATTTCATTGAATAGATTTACAAAGGTAATTCTTTGGCCTTAATTTTGCTCCTTACACCTTCTCTTTCCCCTTTGCTTTGCTAAAGTCCACTCTCTTTACAAATATATAACTTTACCACTTAGAAAAATTCAAAGAAAAATGTATACAATTCCAAACTTGAATTTAACACTTAAATTATTCATTTGGCATTAAAAGACATTTAAGAAAAATATAAAACCTTAAAATTGAATACTTACACAATTAGAGGTTATTATTCACCTTAATTTTCTTCTACAAAATTCTCCCAATTTAAGCTCTTTCCTTAGTTTCCATCCCTTAATCTAGAGGTTTTAAAGAATTTTTTAAGGTCAAATTATGGTGAGAGTGGTATGGTTTAAATGGTTTAAAAAAGAAAAGTGGAGGGGGAGGAGTCCATTAATGGCATTAACTTAGGGGGGCTTGAAGAAGATAACCATGTCTTATTTTATTTGACCACTTAATCCCACTTTAGCCTATATATATTAATTTCATCAAATGCCAAGATGTGGCCATTTGTTAAATCTAAGGGCTAAAACAATTTTACCTCATTTTATGCTTCTTTAAAATTATTTTGTGCCCTTTAAGGCCCAATGTAATCCCTTTTAATATCCCATTAATTCCATTAATGGAAAACCTATAAGTTTTGAGAAAATTTTACTCAAAAATTGAAAGGTTTAATTAATATCTTAATTCATAATTAATTTTTATAAATTGTTTCTAGACCTTCAAAAATTATAATTCCATTACCAATGGACTATTTAGAATTTTTTAGTATTAGGTTGTGTTATTCGCAAGTCATTTTGAGCAAAAATAAAATATTTGATTGTTAAGCTCAAACTAGGCTACTATTTATAGCACACCACTATAAAAACTTTACTTGTATTTTTAACCATCTTAATGACTTTGTTTTTATTTGAAATTTTGCCTGAAATTACTTTCGAATTAGTACTTCCATTCGGTTGATTTAGTATGACCCAAGTTTCAAAAACACTATTCATGTCTCGAAAAGTACTATTGATAAACTCGAGATTTTTTGGCATTACACCATTGAGCATTGTGCTTAATGCATTGGCTTTTTGCTAATGTATAGGCTATGGTTCGGGCTAGGCCAAGCAACAAATCAAGTCCAAGCAATATTTAGGGTTCATGAGATAGACAAACAGGTAAGAAAAGTCCACCACAAGCATCCTTATTTCCAAAGTGTACTTGCATCCATAATTGAGTAAATGTTGTATAGAAACACATGTATATGAATAATAATTTTAGATCATTTACATGTAAAAAGATAATTGTATATGAAATTTGCATCCAATGATAATATAAATGTTATGAATGATTTGGATATGTGTAGTCCATGTCAACTGTTCGTAAAGTAATATGTGAACCATATTAGAATAATTACATAGGAATAGTTGAATAATGAATAACGATAAATGATATAGGAATAGTAATTGAACTGTTAATTGGACATCATATACTTGCATCGGTAAATTGGTTGGGTATAATGCATCTCAAACCTAATTTGAGATGACCCTACCAGGAGCTAGTATTAATTATTTAATCAATTATGGTGTAAATTGAGAAGTATTTAAGGTCATATAGGAGGTTAAAAATTGAAAATAGTTTAGATTATGGTCCATGGTGAATAATAAGTCGTTCAGAGCTGAATGAAAAATTCAAAAAATATGATCAAAAAAATTCAAAATTAGCATATCCTAATACTAAAATAATCTGAGGAATATGAAAATCATGTGAGTTAAATTTTTACGATATGGGAACTATTAGAAAAAAAATTGAAAAATAAATTCAATTAAATGAATTTTTATGGAAAATGGTGGAATTTTTGGTGTAAGGTGCAACAAGGGCCATTGGATCAAATGCAACATGTAAGATCTTGGCCATCTAAGTGTTATATGGATTAAATAAGGTAGAAATGATTAAATGATATTTTTAAAGGAAATTACACATGGAATAAATCCCACCATCCATGTGTTAATGCCTTCTGTTAATCCTAACTATCCATTCCCCCTATAAATACCTAAATATTAATAAAATATTATAGACGCCTGAATTGTGGCCTATGAAGATAACTAGACACAGGCTCAAGCAACTAGGCAAGCAACCTAAAACCTAAGTCCACACAAATTAACATGGCATAAGTTCACCCTAACTTGATACTATAAGGTCCACACCATAGCCAGCCTAGACTAGTTGAGCCCAAAGCCTAAGATCTGTATGGACAAACCAAAGCCCATGTTCGCATGGACTAAGATATTGCCTAGGCTAAGATCTAGCCCAAAACCGATATACTAGTAGGAAAACCTATGCTTAAGTCCACATGGACTTAGTTGAACAAGTCCGCATGGACTTGCCAATGTAAAAACTTCCAAAAGTGAGGGATTCCTATCCAAGCACTAAATCCTTATCCTAAAGGGATTCTATCACCTCTGGATGAGATATCTTAACCATAAGCCTATAAATACACTCTTTGGGGTATGTATAGAAGAAAGGCAAAAGGAGAAGTTCGAAAGGAAGCACTTTTGAGCGGCCAAAAACCCTT
>CANXYI011931960.1:0-10510 GCA_948208565.1 Hura crepitans | reverse complement strand
TGGGATCATAACATTTGTATCCTTTTTAGTTGTGCATACCCAACAAAAACACATTTTTGAGCTCTTGCATCTAATTTCCCATTGATTTTGATCATGAACATGAACAAAAGCAATACAACCAAACAATTATAGAGGTATGTCAGAATACAACTTTGTTAGAGGGAAACATTTTTTAAGAACACTTAAAGGCGTTTGAAATTTCAAGATCTTTGTAGGCATGCGATTTATAACGTATGCAGCTGTTAAAAGAGCTTCGGCCCGAAGATACTTGGGAACTTTATTTGTAAAAGATGTTTGTTTTTTCTTTCAGTAATGCCATTTTGTTGAGGTGTATCATTGCAAGAGCTTTGGTATATTATGCCTTTCTTAAGAAGAAATCACCTAAGGCCTTGTTAAAATATTCTTTGCCATGATAACTTCTAAGTATTTTTATTTTCTCTTGAAATTGTGTTTCCACCATGTTATAAAAGGTTTTGAAAACCTCTTCTACTTCTGATTTTTCTTTTAGCAAGTACACCCAACTTACTCTTGTGTGATCATCAATAAAACAAACAAACCATCTTTTACCAGAAGGTGTTGGAACTCTAGATGGTCCCCAAACATTACTGTGTATTAACAAAAAGGGTTTTGATGCTTGATATGTCTTTGGAGGAAAACATGAACGATTGTGCTTGGCTAATTCACAAAACTCACATTCAAATGAAGATGAACTTTTATTTTTAAATATATCAGGAAACAAGTGTTTTAAATAATAAAAACCTGGATGTCCAAACCTGTAATGCCACATCATAACATCACTAGAAACAGAAATAGGTTGACAACAAGTACTTTGAACTTGTTTACTTGAATTAGTCCCGTCTTCAAAGAAATAAAGACCTCTACTCTCTCTAGCACTGCCAGTCATCCTCCCTGAGATTTTTTCCTGACACTCACACCGAGAGGGATAGAAATTAGCTTGACAATTCAGATTATTGGTTAATTTATTGATGGATAAAAGATTAAGAAAGTTTAGGAACATTAAGAACATGATGCAGAGTTAAGGATGGAGATAAAACAATGGATCCTGTCCCAGCAATTGCCGAGAGTGACCCATCAGCAATCTTGATTTTATTGTTTCCTGCACAAGGAGTTTAAGTTGAAAAAAGGTTGGAGCAACTTGTCATATGATTTGTTGCTCCGGAATCAAAGATCTAAGAATTGGCTTGCCTAGAATTGGCACTTAGAAGGGCAGTAACAAAATTACCTTTTTGTGCCAAAGAACAAGAAGGATTTACTTGAAATTGTGGAGATTGGAAAAACTTGTACAAGTGCTCTAGCTGTTCCTTTGTGAATGGAGACGCTTCTGAGGTAGTTTGCTGCAATTGATTTTCTTCATGGGAGGCTTGAAAAGCTCAATTTTCACCCCCTGCCATCTTTTTCCAGTTGGAAGGTTTCCCATGAATTTTCCAGCAGGTCTCCCTTGCATGCCATGGCTATTTGCAATAATCAAACCAAGGTTTTTTCTTCTTTTCACTATCAGATTCAGTGCTCGGTGAGACAAGGGCAGAGTTTTCAGCATCTGCTCTTGGTTTTGCTTCTTGATAATTCAACATGACCTTCCTTCTAGTCTCTTCTCTTGTAACCTCAAAATGATTCATGAAGGGATGGCAGAGGTTTTTTTCCAAGAATTCGAGACCTAACCTCATCAAAGTCACGATTGAGACCCGCTAAAAATAAATAAACATGATCATTCTCCTCTTTTTTCATTATTTTTACACTATTTGTAGGGCAATCCCATTCATCATTTTAACATTGATAAAATTCTTGCCATAATGAAACCTTCTCATTATAATAAATTGTGACCTCACGATCAACTTGTTTGGATTCCCACAATTTTGTTTTCAAATAAAAAATTTGATTGTCAACATCAGAATAAGTCTCACTTACTGCTTCCCATACATCTTTTGCGGTAGGAAGAAAGAGATAAGGTTTACCTATGGTTGGTTCCATTGAATTGATCAGCCAAGCAATGACTAGTGAATCTTCTGACCTCCGTGTGTCCAGTTTGGGATCTTCAGCTGCTGGTTGCTTCACTGCTCCAGTTAGGTACCCAAGTTTTCCCCTGCCACCAATTGTCAATTTCACTGATTGAGCCCATTCTAGGTAGTTTTTTCTGTTCAGTTGGTTGAGGTTAATTGGAAGGGATGTTGAGAAATGTGTTCAGTACTGGTTGTCATGGCAGTAGTACCAGTAATGGAACTTTATGCCATAGAAGAATCTGATGTTCTTCTTGTCCTGGTGTTGGCTGTTTTGGGCAGAAAAAAATCAAGAACTCGAACCAGGCTCTGATACCATGTCAGTAAAAAATAAAGAGGGTATGCAGTTGAGAAAGAGAGTTGTTTTGTTTCTTATTCTTCCTTGAATTTGTTTATTACATCCTAGGCTATATATACGAGATATCTAAACAAGGAAAGAAACCAAAAAAGAAATAAAAATCACAGACCTAATTTACAGCTCTAATTATGTAAAAGACAGCAAATAATTTACAATAATTGACAGTAAATAATGCCAGCTATCTGTCAACTCCTAATTTTCAACCCTAAATCCAATGTGTTTGGATAGTGATGATCCTTTGTTATTGCCACTGTGGTGGTTGTCATTGTCATCGTTTTTTTTTTTCTAGTACAAAGCAGGACAGCTCAAAATTTTTTCCATTCTAACCTTCCTGTGTTATCACTCGTCAAAAATTTGACATATGATTTGTATTATATTAACAGTGTGACAAGATTCGCAGACGTGATGAGTGGTCTAAGTGGATTCCAGCTATCAAGGAACAACAAACTGCTACATCAAAAGCTGAGACTTCCGACTGCCAACTTGCAGATTCTACAAATGAAGACAATGCGAGGGTTATCTCTGAAGAAAATGGTGACTACTCACTGCATGATGCAGGTCATGCAGAGCACAAATTGTCAAATGGGAATGCTCCAGAAATAATAAACAGTGGTAACAATGAATGTGGCAGTGTGTCTGTTCCGGATAATGTACGTGATCAGGCAATGAGTGGTGTAAATGAGGATTCATGTGGGAAGTTGGTTCCTGACTTGAATGTTAAGCTTTCAGATCATGATGATTGCTATGGCTCTTTGCGCCTTGGTCATGATCCTGCAGTTTCAAATCATCAGGGGACTAAGGCAATTGAAATTTCATCAAATACGACCATGCAGAATCTTGGTGATCTATCCAATGATTTTGCAAATACATTTATGCTTGACGAAGAGTTGGAGCTTGAGCAGAAATTGCCAAAAAGTGATGGAGGTTCTTCTTTTAGAAGGTATTCATGCTTTTATATGTTTACAGCTCTTCATTCTGCTTTTCATCATACATGTTTACTTAATTTTGGTGATAATATGTCTATAACATGTTTGTCGTTTCTGAACTGTCCTCTGCTGTGAGTCTATATATAGAATTTCATAAACTTTGGAGTTGGTATTAGTGATCAATGCTGCATAATGCAACTATGGATTTCATCTTTGGGAATTGTGTTAGTGTAATATCATAATAATCATCTTTTGTCCATTTTTGACAGTTGATCGAACATGAGTTCAAAAAGACTAACTACTTTGCCTACCTTTAGTGTATAGCAAAAAAGAACACGAGAGTAGACATATTTATCACTTTTACTACATTCCAACCTTTTAATCACCAACTTCTTTTCTAGCTTATGCGTATTACACGCTCCTTTGGTTTTTCTCTGAGTTCTGCCACAACAGCTGTCAGTGTAATCAGACAATTAAAAAAAAAAAAGCCAAAACCTTTACAAATTGTGTTGGTTTTTCATGTAAGCTTATTAATTGAAAATGCACTACATTGTCAACTAATCTATCAAGAGGAATGAGTAAATTGAATTTTTAGAGTTCATGATAAAATTGATGAATTGTATTTGCTCCAGTCCTTGCTTGATCTTTGTACCTGCATTCATTTGAATGAAAGTCATTACAATATCTTTCTAGGTTTGTGCTCTATTTCAGTTGCAACATTTGTCCTCTTAGCCATGTTAGAGGGGCATCTCAGTGCATGGGGATCCTCACTTTTAAAGTATTTGATGACGGCTGTCTATTTTGCTAGACCTTTGCCATGCTTATATGCATAGAGGTGTATTTTATGGTTCAAGTCAGTGATTAAGGTCATAATTCAGTAACTTTACTATTGAACAAACGATGATTCTCTGAATTAGCCATGTTACAAAGCCTGGATTTGTCCTCTTAGAATTCTGTTGAATGTTAACCTTTTATGTTACTTGGAAATCCATACATTGTTGCTCTGGGGTTTTCTTGTAGCCAAACCATAAAACTTGGTACCATGCTCTTGATGGACATGCTGCCTTGCACCCATTTTTCAAATTGCGTGTTGACCTTGCTTTGATTGGGGTATAAACTAGTAATTCATGCTGACTTTGATGCATTTCCATATTTAAAGAACATCTTCCCATTGAAATTAAATTTTCTAGCTCTCCCATTTAGTTTTTTTGCCTTGGCTCCTCAAGATAGAGTTTTATTTCATTATTTAATAAATGCCACTTAAATTTATAAATCTCGCTGAATGACCTTTTCTATAAATGTCCACTTTTTAGCTTTGCACCTTCATCCACATAAATTATTCGCCTTATTGGCACTGAAGTTTAGAAAAATGAGACCCTGATTTCGTAAGTCCTGTGGAATTGAAAACTGAAAAGAAAAATATACGTAGAGTTCTGTTGAAATAGGACCTAATTTAAAGATAATATATGTTTAGTGCCTGAGGTATGAAATGTTTGTTTCTATTTCACTTTTATTGCCAAGAAAACAACAACTCACTTCTTCATGCCATATATAAGCAATTTTATTTGTTTTCACCAAATTTGAATAGCACTCGTCAAATCTTTTCTGCTATGTATCATATGTTCTAATGATCATTGTGATTCTTATGTCAACCCTGTTTCTTTGTTGTAGAGACTTGTTTATCTGTTTAAACTCCTATTGCTCTATTTTTTTTTTCGCTCCTTTAAGGGATTGCTCGAGTTTTAAAGGACATAATTGATCTTTATCTCAGTAGTCAGCAAAAGAACTTGGGATCATCTGTAGAGGCAAACAAAGGTGTAATTGCTATATGACTCATGCTAAGCAATTAATCAAGAACCAGTCATTTGCTTCAAGGGAAATAAGAGGGAGTGAAATCCATACCTTGATTTCATGAGGAAAATGTCTTCTTTTACTTGTTCACAAATTGTGTGTTTCTGTATCTAGCTCTTAGCATGTAAAGTGAAATATTTTGTCACAGACCAATTATATAAAAAATAGAAAGTTGACCAGCTGTCATTATATATAATTATATTTTTAGTAGTTATCTTATTTAGGAGATTTTATTTTATTTAGGAGTTATTTTAGTTATGGCAGATTTTTAATATTTATTTTCTTAGTTTAATATTTCTAATGAGAAAGGAATTTATAGTTTCCTATTTAGAAAATAATTCCTATTTTCTTAGGCTTGTAACCTCTATTTAAAGAGGCTGAATTTTAATCAATGAAATAAGCAAAAAGTTAAAAGAAATTCTAAGAGATCGTTTTCTCTCTCTAATGAGTCCTAAGGTTCTTGCTCCCTTTGATGAGCTTAAAGGCACTTGGTCTGTTTGATTGGCTTGAAGGTATAAGCTCTTTTTGATGAGCTTGAAGGTATAAGCTCCTTTTGATGAGCTTGATTATCGCCCTAGTGTTTCAATCCACAAATTGGGACCGCAATTGGTATAAGAGATACACACTATGGGCAATATAACCAAAAGTGATGAATTGAAGGCCCTTTTTCAAAAGATAGAAGCTATTACTGCAACAAGGGTCTCATATTTGAGTTCAAAGATGGAAATAATGGAGGTGGATATTAACCTTGTTGTAGAAGTTGTTACTGCAACAAGGGTCTTATATTTGACTTAAAAAATGGAAATAATGGAGCTGGATATCAACCTTGCTTAATTTCTATGGTCTTGAGCTTGAGGACAAGCTCTTTTTTTAGGGAGGGAGTGATGTTACAGACCAATTATATCAAAAATAAAAAGTTGACTAGCTGTAATTAATATATAATTATATTTTTAGTAGTTATCTTATTTAGGAGATTTTATTTAGTTAGAAAATTTTATTTTATTTAGGAGTTATTTTAATTATGGCATATTTTTAATATTTATTTTCTTATTTTAATATTTCCTAATTAAAAAGAATTTATAGTTTCTTATTTAGAAAATAATTTCTATTTTATTAGGCATGTAACCTCTATTTAAAGAGGCTGAATTTTAATCAATAAAACAAGTAAAAAGCTAAAAGAAATTTTAGGAGATTGGATTTTCTCTCTAATGAGCCCTAAGGTTCTTGGTCCCTTTGATGAGCTTGATTATCGTCTTGGTGTTCCAATCCACAAATGGGACTACAACATATTTTTTATCATTGACCATCAATCTAGGCAACTGTTTTCCTAAACATGTATTATTTTGTACCTCCTTTTGAAATCACAGGAGCATCCTTAACCATTCTTTCATATGTCACTTGTAGTCATAAAGGTACACCTTTCATATCCCTGTTTATGTTTATTAGTGCCTTCGAACCTCCTTGACATTGAACATGTCATAGTAATGATTCTATACGACAAAATAAATGGATGAAATCGTAACTATACTGAAGGAGCATCTTTTTGACATTTTTGACCTCCATTGTGTTTTCATTTTGTATTATTTTTAATCAACATCTTTTTGACATTTCTGACCTCTATTGTGTTTTCGTTTTGTATTACTTTTTCTTTGTGTTATTATGCCACGTGGAATGCAGTGAGTTGATTATTCCTTGTACTTCTTGTTATGGCTTAAATTTGCCCAGGATTGAAGATGATGAAGATGAGATGCTGGTCAATGATCAGGATGTTCAAAGGCTAGTTATTGTTACCCAGGTATAGCTGTTTGCTGCAGATTTATGTGCATGAGAAAGCAAACTCTTGTTTGTTTTTTATGTTCTTTAATTATTTTTTCAGTTGTATGATGTTCAACATTCTTTTGTACTAAAAAAGCATGAATAGATATTTGTGGACTGATTTTGTTATCAATGAATGATAAGGGCTTTTCACCCCTTCTGTTCAATCCCAATACCAGTGGAATCATAACCCTTCCCTTGCAAATGAAAGGTTGGCAACTGGGGATCAGCTAAGCTCTCTTATGGCTGATCCACAAGGAAAGAATTTTCTTTTTCGTTCTTTCTTTCTCTTTTTGGCTCCTTTATAAGGGGGTTGCTGCCCCCACCCATGTGGAGTGCAAAGGGGCATGTTCAAATGCATATGAGATGTAAGGCTACCCGGAAGGTTTTCTTTTTCTTTTGCTTCTCCCCCCCTCTTTTGAAGTTATCTTCTTTAAAAGTTTGGCAACTTTTACTTCTAGGAGTCTAACAAGGGTATATTTAATTATGATTTTTTAAAATTTGTACTTTTAAAAAAATTTTAGGTGTATTCAATTAAAACTTTTAAAATGTTTTAAAAGTATAAAGATATTCAATCAAGACTTTTAAATTTTTTTGAAAATTTGTAAAAGTTTCAAGATATTTAATTACAACTTTTTAAGAGTTTAAAAAGTTTACATGTATTTAATTATGACTTTACTTTTTAAGTATAATGATTTTTATGAATTTTTAAAGACTTTTTAGTTAAAAGTTTCTATATTCAACCTCATATTTGTCTTTCACTCAACCCACAAACTTTCACTCATTGACTTTTCATAAAAAGAAAAAAGAAAATTGGTTCTCAAAAGTTTAAAATTCTTTTTTGTAATTATTTCTAAAATTAATTTTGCTATTATTTTTAAAATTGATATTGTTGGGTAATAAATTAAATTCATTCAAATGAAAAATATATAAAAAATACATAAAACTTAAATTTTTTTTTTATCTCATTTAAAAACAAAAAAAAATTAAACTCATCAAAATATAAAAATAACATATTATTTATTTGATACGCACAATTAAAATTTTAATAAATTAATCTATAGAAAATTACTCAATTAAATTAAAAAATAAATGTTTTATTTTTATTTATTAATTATCTTCTTATAAAATTAACTATTTTTTTATTAAATAATTAAAAATAGTTATATGAGAAAATTTAAAAAAAATTACTTAACTTTTAATGAATAAAAAGGACAAAAAATTATTATTAATATCTAATTACATTAATTATTAAAAAAATTAGAAAATAAATATTTTATGTTTTCTTTATTAAAAAAATTAAATATTTCTTTTATTATATAATTAAATATTATCTATATATAAATAAATAGAAAGAAAATTATTCAATTTATTTAATAAAAATCATAAAAAATTATTATTGATCTTTAATTACATTAATTACTATAAAAAAATTTGAAAAAAATAATTTTTAATAAAAAAATAAAATTTTCTTCAATTTTAATAGAAAAATAGATAGAGAATTTTAATTGAAATGCTACATAAACTTTAGATATCCAATTGTTGAATTTAAAATTATATGATTTTAATTAAAAATTAACTGAAACTTTATATATTATTTTAATGTTATTCTTAATTAATAAGCAGGAATATAATTGAATTAGATTCAAGTTATATTCATATATTTTTTTTATTTTGTAAAATCTTGAACTTAATATCTAATTAGATCACTTTAAAATCAACAATAAAATGTTAATTTGAGTAATAAAAATAAATGTATAAATATTTATAAATTTGAGTAATAAAAATAAAAAGTTTATAAAAGTAATTCAAAATCTGTGAAAGTTATTTAATAAAACTTATTTAAAGTCATTTATACTTTTTTGAAAAAGTAATTAATGTCATTTATACTTTAAAAGTCTATCAAAGTATTTAAAAATCAATAATTAAAAGTCATTTAAAAAAAGTCTATTAAATTCTTAATTGAATACATCCCCATAATGCTCTTTGGAGGGAAGAGAAAATGCTCCTTTTGCATGTTGGTCCAAGTGATTAACATGGAACAGTTGTGTTGATGAAATGACCCTCCATTTACTTTTTGGGAGGTAGAATGTCTATTCCCAAGCTTCATTTTCCAACTCCGTAAATTTTATTAGATGACGTTTGTTTTTGGTGGAACCTTAGTTCTCTACCTCGCATATGTTCTTAGGAAACTTCGATGCTTTACCCTTGAGTAATGATGCTCACGATGCTCACTTCCTAAGGAGCTTTAGCCCTTAGAAATGCTTGTGATTAGAGAGTTGCAATGTTCTCCTCCCCACCTTTTTTTTTTGGTGGTGAACAATGCTACACCACAAAAAGACAATGCTAAAGCTCTATCCTTGGGGCATGCCATTCCTCAATGTGGGCCTTGCGCTCTATCCTCAAAAGACATTATTAGGGAACTTGCACCACCATTGTGAATTGGTGTTCTATTACTTCTTCTAAGTATTTTCATAGAAAATGTCTTATCTTTTAAGAGATATTATTCTAATACTTGAAAGAAACATCATTTATTGTCGTTAGTGATATACCTTATTACATAACAAGATCATCCTTTTGGGAGTAATACAAACATAAGATCCATATTGACTTATCGAGTAAGACTAGCAAAATAAAAGAGATAAATATTTGCAGTTGTTCTAAGTGTTTTGCAAAAGGTCCTGCATCAAATTCTTAGTGTGGTTTTGAGAGGTTAAGTTAGGTTATGGAATCGATTTACAAAATAATACCTTATTGGATTTTATTCAATTTTGGCTTAGATCTGTTCAGACATGCCACTGATTACACTGCCGTATAAGGAAAAGCTTTGCACGTCATTCCCTATGATATGAGTAGTCAAAGATTGGTGCAAGGTTATCATTTGATACCTTCTCAATGAGGGAACTGGATCGCTAGCTGAACTTAAGGTCATCACTGAGGCCATAGACCTAGTTCTTTCATGAACTTTATCATTTGCTCTTTCATACTCTTTCTTGTTGCTATAAAAATAGGGAGTCTAGTGCTAATATAATCTTCTATAGTTTTGTGGCTTTGTGTTGGATAAGGGAAATTCAAGTCATACGATGGCATTTGGGCTTGTTTTTTATTCTCTTGGAAGTACCTTTTTAGATCTCTCTACTCATATATGGAGCTATTTTGGGGTTTCAAACAACATGACTTGAGGATCAGGGGATTCTCGTTTGGGTGAAGGGGACTGTAATGAAGACAGGAAAAGATAAGAAAACGTCTTATCTATTCGCTTTAGATGACAGGTAATACAAGATACATAAGCTATAGAAGGAAATAAACAAATTCCTACAAATCTGGGTCCATAGCTGGGTTGTACAACTGTATACAATCATATCTATAACACTCCCCCTCAAGCTGGAGTATAGATGTTAATCTGTACTGTTCTTAAATGGGTTTTTACCTTAAAGAAGAATCAGTACAGAAATTTGGAAAGATTTGAGAAAAGAAAGAAGGAATTTCAGAGAAGGAGACAGAAAGAAGATTTCCAGTAGAGAGAGAGTGAGAAAGAGAGAGAG
>CANXYI011931934.1:0-10386 GCA_948208565.1 Hura crepitans | reverse complement strand
ATATTTGGTTAAGGCTTAAGATTTGATTGTTTCATAAATTGAGTCTAGACTTGCACCTTTTAATATGGCTTAGTATGTTTTGGAGCTCTTGCCATGGGAGATGGAGCTTTTCATAAGTAGTTCATTATGGGTGCCAACTTTATGCCCTTTAGCATTTGGAATTTTTGTGATTCAAATGTCATTCGTTTAACCTTTTTGAGTATTGCATTGATGATATCCTTGTTAGTAGTTAATCATAAAGATTTTCTGACTAAATATTTTCTCTTACATTCCCTTAACTTTTGCCTAGGTTCATACTTTTGGTTGATTGGCCTAGTAGGAACTAGAAAACTCATTTCTTTTTAAATGAGGGCAACTAATAGTTAGAGAGAGAATGCTCAATTGTTTGAGACTTAAGGCAAATCTATTTACTATTATAGGCTTTTTAGAGTTTGGCACCTTTTGACTTGGGGATTTTTGTGTAGGAAAAAATTGAAAAAAGGTTTGGCTTTTTAGTGTGATTGCCACAAACTTTTACGCTTTGAAAATGATTATATATAATGAATTTGATGCTTTAGGTTTAGAGCTTATTGAATTTGGACTTCTTTTAGGATTTGAAAAAAAGGTATTCTCTTGAGTTTCATTGCCCCCAGCTTGTTATTTTATTATTTTTTATCTCACATCTCTCATTCAGGGATATTTCTCATGCTTTACAAGGAAAGATCAAGTCTTAAGCTTTAAAATTGTGCGTAGCAGTGGCGAACCATCATGTATTACTTGTAATAGATGTAGATTTAGTTGATTATGTTTATTTCTTTCTCTTTTTCTTTTTTTCTTCTTTTTTTTTGAATTCTCTCAACTCACTTTTAAGAGTATCATGTTATGCAATGATTGTGATACACAAAGATGCTCAAAATGATATTTTATTAAAGCTCAATTATTCTAACATAAAAGTAAGAAAACAACTAGAAAAGAAAACAAATACGATCTCACATCTTTATTAGAGCCTTCCATATCTTTGATTGGTGAGATCTTGTAATTGGTCAAGAGTTAGTCTATAAGGTGGCAGACTAAATGTCAGAAAGAGAAAAACTTATTTTTCAAAGATTGAGGAATGTTGGTTAAGTTTAGTAATTAGTGATATTCAAGGTAGAGTATCACGCCATGGTCTATGAGATCTTGGATGGCTTGATGAAGGGCTTTGCAATTGTTAGTTAAGTGGCCAGTCTTTTAATGAGAAACACAATATAGGTTATGGCGATGGTTAGGTGGAAGTGGTAAGGAATAGTGTTCAGGTATTAAGGGTTAGAGAAGGTTCTCTTCTTTCAATTCCTTGAGCATTGTGTACAAAGACTTATTTAGATGGGGAAGTCTGTGGGAAATCTTCCTTGGCTTAATTGCTTGGTCATTGCTTACTCCTATGGTCAAATTCATGCTCGTCAAGTTCTTCAGGGTGCCTTATTATTGGACTTCAAACTTCTCTCGCATCTTTTCTTCTATAAGTGCTATCATTCTTCATTCCAATGATGCTATCACTTTGTTAAACATGCTTTTAATTGCAAATTGACTTTCACCTTTGGTTTCAAGTCTAGTTGCCATTTTGTGTGAAAAGTGTTGAAAGAAGCAGAGAAGTTGAGTCTTTTCCTTTGAAGAGCTTGAACGAAGGATGATCATCTTAGTTAGCATGATATATTTGTTAATATGATATGATGCATGCTTCAAGCATTAGTGATGTTATGTTATGCTTAAATTACATGGATGATTATAAGATTGAATGTTAGCGATGCATGTGATATGTATATGATATGCCTAGACATAATGTGGATTATATGATGGATTATGGTATGCCAAGTTTATGCATGGGATGTAACTTTTATGATTCAAATACATGTGATATGTATGTGACATGCCTACACATAATATGGATATCTGATGGATGCATATTACACTTATAATTAAGTCTACATGATAGATGATATGTGTCTGCCGAATGTGAATGCATGGTGTGGTTTACATGCTATTCTTGTTAATGTGATACGAGGTGGATGGTTAATGCATGTACAGATGAATAATGCATGACTAAGTCTAAGTATTATGAATGTAAGCATGAAGTCATAGTGTCTAGTAGACATATGGATGATGTATGTGTGTGCATGTTGTGACTTCTATGATGTAAATATATGATTTCTAATGATGCATTATTCCTAATGATGCTTATTGGTCATTAATCCATCTTTCAAGAGTAAGCTTTGAATGTTCACATGATCCAGGTAAGCTTTGAATGTTCACATGATCCAGGCTTTTTCCCTTTCTAGATTAAAGTCAAAATGTATCTATACAAACTTAGCCTCAATGATATCTTGAATGGCATGATGAAGAGTGGTGCACTTATCTATGAGAAAAGCTGTAACTTGATGGTAAGCACAATATAGATTGAATCTATGATTAGATAAAGGAGGATCAATCCTTGGCTGAGGTATTAGTGGCTATAGTTTTCCTTTTTTTATAAGCTTATTCAAGCACCAAGATAGGGGTTTGCCCAATTTGGAGAACTGGTGAGTTCTAACCATGTTGACATTAGTGGCTTAGCTTGAATTATCATTTTGATGGGTAGGTTTCACATTTTTGTTGAATCCTTTATTCTAGAATGCTAGTTTGAGATTGATAGCTATGTCCTTAAGCTATTCCCATATGGTAATGACTTTAGTAGAGAGCTTAGCATTCATATAGCTATTAGCATTCTTGATGAACATCTTAATTTGGTCGATATCATCCGACTTGTTTCTCATTTTGAGCACCTTATCTCTTTATGATTCTAAATACTCAAAAAAGGTTTCATCAAGTTTTTGGTGCACCAATTATAAGTCTTTGAGGGTTACTTCCATGGTTGCATTGTTTGAGTATTGTTTATTAAATACACGAGCTAATTCTTCCCAATTTACTTTGATCTTCTTTTCCAATCTATGGTAACAGTCTAGGGCTTATCCAATTAAAGACAAACTAAACAAGCTCACCATTTATGCTTTTAATAAGTTAGTTAACCTCATGGCTATTATGTACTGCTTTAAGTGAGTCCTCAACTTAGAAGTGCCATCAAACCTATTCAAATTCAGCATTTTAAATATATGGGCCATGGCATGATTAGACTTTAGACTAATGTCTTCTAGGTTTATATCTTTGCCTCTGGTCACTAAGTGACTCATGGCTTCTAGCTTTTCATTTAGTTCTTTGATAAGATCCTCTTTATCATATTTAAGTGGTGGAACTTTATTATAGATAGGCTTAATAAAGGGTATTTCTTCATAAAAAAGTTGGTCATCACCCATCTTTTTCTTGTTATTGTCAAAAGTGGAAGTTTGACCTTTATCTTACTGGGCATTCATGCTTAACAGTGTATTAGTTATAGCAGCCATCATTCTTTTCTCCATATCCTAAAGAGCCTTATGTAGCATGGTCTTCGTCACTAGTTTGTCTCTAGACATGATAGTTCTCTTTGGTGGGTTATAGATGGATCAATGGTGGTTGCAAAATAGAGGGTAAGTGATGATGCATGAATTATCTAGATGATACATGATATGTAATATGTGCCTTATGCATGAATGGTGTAAATGTGTGGATACATGGTATAAATATGATGTATGAGTAAGAACTTATTAATCTTTTACTAGATAATAGCCTTCAATGCATGGTGAACGTGCCATGTACTTAATGCATGAGTATTAGGATAAAAAATGTAAAAGTTTATGAGGTATATATTGTATACAAAGTTTAAGTCATGTAGTAGGTATAGTGTTATGTGTATACATTAAAGCATAATATACACATAGTACATAAAAAGGATATAAACGAGAAGGATGTAAAGTTTATATTATATAAAAGGTACAATATTATACATGTCTATACAAAAAGGATACATATTAGATGTACAAGAACAAACACAAGTAATAAACCTTTCAACCTTATTACTCCCACACATGTGGTCTTAGTCATTCTTCCTAGGTGGACTTACCTAAGCATTATCAGGGGATGTATAGGTTCAAATATGGGCTTAATTAGGCCTAATGACCTCTCATATTTAAAGCGCATACAAGGATAATAGCCTCTAACATTTAAGTCTTATTTAAGGTGAAATTAGGTTAGGCCCATTCCAGATGAAAGGCACAATTAGCTTGCCCCCACTTCAAATAATGTTAAATGCAATAGGCCCATATAGCAATCATAATACAATCACAAGCTTTTAAGGTCATGTAACCTAAGGGAAGTTGTTAAGCTTGACTATATGCACTTATGGTTTGGTCAAAAGGCTTATGGCTATCACAAGTAGAGGTCCCTCCTAATGGGTCTTTCTAATTAAGGATAATAATGACCAATTAGTTCACCTTTTCATATACTTGAAGGCACAAGGCTTATGAGTGATGGATATGCTAGCGCTCCTCCATTCTTGAATCAAAAATAGAGTTATGGTTTATAATGCCATCTAAGGTAAAAGGGACATAATTTATATAGGAAGTAATGCATGGGATTGACAAAAATTAGAATATTAGATGACATAATATTTAGGCACTTTCAAATTGAGATTCTCAATCCCCAGTAGAGTTACCACTATAGAGATTAATGTATTTTACTGAGGACGAGAGTGGTTAGTGGAGTCACCACCTGGCCTCTACACCAGGACCTTTGATCTTCTGTACCAGAAAGGTTCAGAATTTAGATCTTATTTATGCCTGAATAATATGCCTTCTTTGTATATTGTAATTTTTATCAATCCCGTATCAAGCAAGCATGCATTATATTTAAAGCAGTTATGTCACCTTTTCATGTATAAGAAAGTAAAGTGCACAACAAAGTATATTGTACATCCAAAAAGTGGGTTATTGATTAGTTGTGGTATGACCTGACAATTACCCATAATTCCATAGGAATTGGTGGTAATTGCCTAACTCCTATCCCTAGGAGATTGGCATTTATTAAAATACATTTTGTTATTGTGACTTTTGATTAAGAAAACTCAAATCCATTTTATTATGAAAAAACCATTAAATTATATAGAAAATCATTCTATTTTGAAATTAGGTTTTAATGTGTAAAACAAGTTATTAACTAGCTATTACAAACCCAAAATAAGCAATGAAGTAAAAATAGTACAAAACTAAAAGAAATAGTTTTAAGTACTAAATTGGTCCCGTCTGTACGATGCTAAGTTCATGTAAACTTATAAAGCTTCGACATATGTCCGTGCGAACTAAGGCATATAATGGTTATTATGTCTATTTAAACCTTTACTCCAGTGAGAAAAGTACTTTCATACAACTTACAGGAAAAGGTTAATAGTACCAAATAAAGGATTCATAAAGATTGACAAAAGGCATAGGAAACATGAATACATATGAAAACTGGAAATCAAAGTATATGTCCACGTGGACTACTAAGATAGAATACACAAGTACATACATGTAGACTATGTTCCTTGTGAGAGGGAGTCCATGTGAACTAAACTATAATTTTGGTATATCAACCATATACATATTATAGGATAGAGTATTTACACAATATGATAACATCAGAGGATTATGTCAATAGAGTAAGTAGAATACATTAAAACATGATAAGACAAATAATGCACTTTTATTGAATATAAGTAAGTGCAGACTACAAATCATGCATATTCCAGTAAAGTTAATCCATACGGACTTTATCATGCTCACATATATGTCCGTATGGTTAAGAAAAAAATTACATAATTTTTATAACATAGAACCATCAATTTTACAACATAAAACAATCTAAAATGATAACCTACTTTTATGGTCAAAGTGGAGATTACAAAAAATCACCTCACTTGTGGTTAATCCTTAGAGATCATAGGTCCATGAAAACAATATCAATATATACAAAAGAGGCCTCAGATATTACCTTGTGAATAAACTCTTCAAGCAATAGCATAAAGGTGTAGGAGTATATAAAGAATTATTTTAGGTGAGGCTAATACGACTAGTAGAACAATTCCTCTTTGAAGTCCTCTCCTAGACTCACGGATGGGTTTCTTGACTATTATAAATTTGATTCTCAACCTTTTCCTCTTCATATAGAAGAAAGGTATTTATAAGCTTAGGTTTAAGAGTTTTCCCATCTAAAGGAAGCAAAATCCTAATAAGATTAGGATTCATAGTCTGAATAGAAAGATCCCACTTTTGGAAAATTTTATGTTGGCAAGTCCATGCGGACTTGTACAGCTTAGTCTATGTAGACCTAGGTGATATACTTTCCCACCAGTCTATGGGCTTTGGGCTAGTTTGAGTTAGTCCATACGAATATGGGCCTTGGCTTATCTATGCAAACCATAAGCCTTAGGCATGGTAGAGCTGATTAGGCTAGTACGGACCTAAGTGGAGTGTGTCTGTGCAGACCTTATTTAAAATATGACCATATAGACTTGCTTCCTAAGGTGCTTATGCCATTTCTTAAGAGCCTATCTTTGGTGATCATCATAGGCTAAAAAAAGGTGAATGGGTATACTGTGGGGGCTTTACCCCTATACCCCTATTGGAATTAGTGTTGCCCAAGCCCTCTTCTACCAATATAGATTCCCATTTTTTTTTGTAATTCGGGTTGCACCACGAGCTTTTTAGGTTGGGTTAAAGTTTGAATACATAAGAAAGTCATAGACCTAAAATCAAGGTGTCTACACATGATATATGTGTAAGTTGTTAGCATGTTAGGTGTGCAAGCTATGGCTATAAGAACTGAGTAATTTTGATACTTATTGTATGTTAAAGCATGCTTACCTACTATTCAATGAACTGACTGAGTGAAACTTTATAGACTCTTCTATGGCAATGTATATTTGATTACTATGAAAATTATTTCTAACTGAATTAATTTACCCTTTTCACAAATACAACATTGAAAGGACACTGCCACATACCATTCAAATTTTTGGGTGAGCCATGTTCACCTCTAGCTCCCAATTTTAAAATACCTAATTGGATGCTTATAGGGGCAAAGGCAAAGTACCAAAGGCTCTATTCATCAAAGGTGATAGCAAGTAGATATGCTAGTAACTTGACCATACTGTATATAGGATTTATAGTAGAGATAGAGAGATTATTACGGGGATATGATCTATTTGGCTTGTACATGTAGGGATACACCACCTACATGAAGCTGACTAGGCACTTTCTTATCACATTCTCATATAAGCTTCATTAGACAAACACGAGATTAAATTGGCTAATCAAGTTCATGTATATAAATAAGAGCTATTAAGTGACTTTCAAGCACTTTTATGAGTTATTGGGACTCTTTATAGATGGCGAGATTGATTTAAAAAGTGCCAGTCTATAGAAAAATTATTAAAGAAGAGTGGGGTATCTAGACACATCGTTTGTGATTAGCAAGACAAAGGCCACACATATTATCAATTATTGCTTACAAATACATACACAGAGTTATAGCTCTTGACTGACTTTTAAAGGGAGTGTGGACATCCTTAAAAGGCTACTGCATTAACTGATAATGATAGTAAGGAAGATGCTCCACTAACTACCCCATGCCCATAGCCAATACATCACAGAGAACGAAATGAGCTTTATCTTTTTTACACTAGCTCCAGACACCACTACTAGCCTAAAAAGGATAGAATAATAAATTCAGTCACAAATCATGTTACAAAAGGTAGCTGTATAAGAGAGAGCCACTATTGCATAGAGATTCAATGTAGTTGAGACTTGTGATAGAGCCAAAGAGGAGAGGTTGATAGTACTAGATAGGAGATCTGATTAAATTGCTTTAGAGTCTATGAATAGAGTTGTAGATATTCATAATAGATTGACTTACTGAAAAAGAGGATTGCATGGGTTCATCACACCTTTATAGTTCATTTACCTTATTAGCAACCACCCTAATATAGCTATTTTTGAAAACCTTGGGAAATATCTTTAGTGATTTTGGAACTATTTGCATTTTTTTTCTTTTTTTCTCTTATTTTATATCTTATTTTATTTTGTTTTGCTTTCCTTTCTTATTATGACTCATTTGTACTCATATATTGACAATCACTTTGACATTAGCATATATGCCTTAAAATGCATGGATTTGGCATATTACTAGTTGATTTGGCTATTGTCACTTATTTTTGCTTCACTTCAAGTCATAAGCCACTAAGTATAGTGCTAAGTCTTAGGTTTAGGGTGGGGTAGCAAAATTTTAAATTTTGACACTCTAGTTTTGAGATTGGTTTTTATCGAAATTATTTTGGGAGTTCTTTGGTTGAAATTATGCTTAAACATAATAGAATTTGTAATATATTTGCTACTTTGAGTGAAAATTTTATTCTTCTAGTTGTCTCTAAATTAGAATGAGCTTAAACTTAATTGTGGAATATAGAAATTTACAATTTGATAAGTTAAGTTGGAAAGTAGTAAATTTTTTACCTTAATTCAATTTTAGTTGTAGCAAACTTAGAATATACCTAGTATTTTAGCATTTTAAGCATCTAAGGCAATTTTTTAAAGTTAATGTCAAACCTAGTTAAGGATTAGAAGAAAGTTTGAATAAAGTTCACCAGAGGCTTTTTGATTACCCTTCAAAGAGAAGTTATTAAGGCAGGACCAAATAAAGAAAATGATTTAGGCTTTTTTCTTTGGCTTTGTGACACCCCTAACCCGACATGCTCTCTGGATTCGAATGAGGAGTGACACACATTCAATATTCAAACTTACATAAAACATACACAACTTAAAGACCTTTTTCAAAACTTGATTAACATGTAAACCATTTTAGAAAACATGACTTAACAAAAACCACTTTGATGTTTATACTATTCGGAGTCATCATGTTAAAAATCTGGTAGCATAATAGCTATCCAATAACACTATCCCAAATAGTACCCTACAAGAAAAGCACTTTTGAACTCAAGCATCATGATTCATAATCCACCATATCCTTTAGATTAACTCATACTTATATAGCATCCATCTCAAACACATAAGAAACATCATCCATAACCTTTGTATGTATGTGTGTGTGTATGTACACACACAAAAGACCATACAAGCTTTTTTAAAGAGTTACAAAACAACATTGAAAACATTTTTGGGCCTAAATCCCTTATTACATACATATGAGTACATTAATCATGATACATCACATAATATACACATAATAATACAAAAAGAAATCTTCTTTTAATTTGTATTGCTGAGATAAGGCTTTAACTTCAATTTACTCTTGACTTATCACAAAAACAAATGATGCACAAAACCTTAAAGCTTAGTGGTGTATCTAATAAAATATGTATGTCCATTTATATGCATTATTCATACACAAGATAGTTTTAGCATAAGTAACTCATTCATGTCATACAGAAACCATACTTATGCATACAAGTTATAGTCATCACATGCATAAGCAATCCTAGCATAACATGTATGAAAATTCTTTATTCCTATAAATTATTTACAAGTTTTACTTTTCTTTAATGATGTTATTCATTTGTTTTGCCCATAATCAAAAGACATATTCTCAATACTAGATAATAGGGCTATTTAGGCCATAGAGGCCATACTAGACCGTAAAGGTCATACTGGGCCATGAAGGCCATATTGGACCCAAAGATCATAATTTAGACTGAAAGTTATAAACTAGGCCAAAGGCCATAAATTGGACCCAAATCTCATGAACAAGGCCAAAGGCTATAAATTGGACCCAAAGGTCATAAAGAGGTACTAAGGTATCTTAGCAGCTACTATCTATCCTTAGTTGACTAGCCAACCTAACTAGACTAAGTTGTCTAATCATATGGGTCATCAGCATTGTTAATTACATTTCACACTTTTAAAATAGTTTTTATAAGTTTTACATGTCATTTGGCCAACAAATGACCAAATGGGTTAACTAACATCTTTTTTGTCATTATATTTATTTCAATATCATTATTCATAAAATATAAACATGACAAGCATTTTACATCATAGTCATATTAGATGCAAGCCATACATTGCATTTACATAGCCATATCACATATTCATTCTAGTGAATGCTTTAAGCACCCATATTTCTCATCATTTAAGCCATTCGGCCATCACATAAAGCATGATGCCAATAATGACTTCATTACTCAAGGCCAAACATGTTATCTTGTATACCATTATATATATACACATATATTTTATAACCATATTAATTTATATGCCATGGATAATACTCATAATACACTTTAGCTAATGCCATTTCCATATACATCACAAGATTTACTTAACACACATATTATACTCTATTGCCATGCCTCAATTGGTTTGGCCAACACATGGAATCATCATTAAAGAGGCCATTCAAGCATTATGTAATTCTACCTCAAGTACATACTTACATACACTTATCACCCACCTACATATCTCAATTCTCATA
>CANXYI011931911.1:0-14714 GCA_948208565.1 Hura crepitans | reverse complement strand
TTATTAATTTGATATAAAAACTTGTAAAATTTTAACAAACAATTTTAATATTTTAGATAGTAGTTATTGACTATCGACAATATCTATAATTTATCAACTATATTGAACGGTTAAACCAAACACGAACTAAATTAATTTTATAGTTATAAATAAAAGGAGGCTAATTCATTTTAGAGTATCAGTCAACGGATTAAATTTTGTTCAGATAAATATTAATAATTTTGAGTTACATGTTATTTTTTACTAACTAAAAGACATATCATTTTAACAGTACGTTAGATTTAATTTTAATGAAGGATTTCGAATTTGAATCTTTTATTACTTTTCTATTTGAAAAAATGAAGCAAACTAAGAGATTTCTGGTTCGATAAATTCCTATGAAACTTTAGGAGTATTCGACAACCAAGAAGAAGAACATTTCCATTTCTCTTTTTGCAACATGTTTATATGTTTCAAATTATTAAATAAGCAGCTAAAATAAATGTCCTTCCATGCGAAAACCATTTATTTATATAATATACTATTATTAGATTATTATTTATTTTCTATGTAAAATAATAAAATAGACAAATATAAGTGACGTCTTTTAAAAAAAATTCAACTCTAGTGAAATAGTTAGAAATTTACAAGCAAGAGAAAAATAGTATAAAAAAACTATTCTGATCGTTATAAAGACGGCCAATTATTAACCTTTTTCGCATATATAAAATAAATTTTTTTATGTGATTATAAATAACTGGCTTAATATACTTAATTTACCTAGAAATCAGTCGCTGATAAGATAATTTTAGCGACGATAAACCGTTGCCGTTTTTAGCTACGAAAGGAGTTAGCTGTTTTAGCAACAACGCATACTCACCATCTTTAGCAACGGATATAGCATGTTCTCGTAGCGTCGTCTCCAGTTCCCATGTTTTCTTCTTGTCTGAAAACCGATTCGAATTCGATATGGGCGGCCCACTTACGAAATGGGCTTTTGAGTCAGATTTGGACATCATAAACATTTGTCTGGGAGAGAACTTGAGATTCAACATTTCCAAAATAACCTTCACGATCATCATTGGTTCAGTTTAAAAATTAATTAAATTAAATTAAATTAATTTTTTTTAAAAAATATTAGAATTGATTGAATTAAATTAATTTAATTTTTTTTAAAAATAAATTGAATTAAATAAATAAATTAAATTTTGTACATATAAAAATATTAAAATTATGTTATTTTAATATAAAATAAAATAATTATAGACTTGATTTGATTTTCGATTTGATTTTTTTTGGCTGGACCTAATCCTTTAATTTCAATTCAAATGTCTTTTTGAAGTTTTATTTTTTCAATTTCAAGGGTTATTTTTTGTAATTCAAGAAATTACTCTTCTGTCGGTATTTTAAATATATTAATATTTTTGGTCATTTTTATCTATATTAATTAATTAAAAGTAATTTAATCAATAGTAAATATTTTTAAAAAACTTAAATATTTCCAATCATTATGTTAATATATGCATGTGCCAAGAGATAAAAAGCAACGAGTAAAGTACAAGATAACAAATATGTATTAATTTTTTAATGTAAAAAAAAAATATCTACGACAAATAATAGTAAATCGAAAATTAACCTTCACCAGTTATGTCTGGACTGTCAAAATCACACAAAACTTTTCCAATGGAGGATGATGTTTACATTATTTTTCTATTTTTTTAAATTTATCTTTTGATAAAGGATGTTTATTTATTATTATTATTATTATTATAATAATAATAATATCATGCGCCCACTTCCAATAGTTTTTTACTAAATTCAAGTCCACTATTTACAAACGTATTTGAACGTGCTTTCTTATTTAATAAATTAAGTTATTTGTTTTTTCTTATTCTTAAAATTTAAATCCGAAATTTTATTTTTTTAAGAGAATAAATACGAATTACTTGAATCAATTAAACATTGATTTAATAAATTAAGTCATATATATATACATATATATATATATATATATATATCAATTATATTAATTTCAATTTACTAACAAAATTAAGTAATTACAGACATTATTTCAATTCGAGTAGGAGAGATCTTTGATTCAAATCATACTCGAATCTAGGGAAGTGTAAAACCGAATCGAATCTGAAAATTAAATTGAACCAATAGTTATTTCGGTTTATTTGATTTGATTTTTTTTATTTTTGGTTTATTCGGTTCAGTTTTTAAAAATTTTTGGTTTTTCGTTTCGTTTTTGATAGTGAAAAATCGAATAAACCGAACAGACCGAACTATCAAAACGACGTCGTTTTGGACGTTTAAAATTATATAATTTTATCATAAAACGACGTTGTTTTGATATTTTTTTGCAAAAAATATAAAAAATTCGGTTGGATTTGTTAAAAAAATCGGTCAATTTAGTTCGATTTTTCATATTAAGTTCGATCGGTTCGATTTTTATTTATAAACAGTTCAATCTGTTCGGTTTCGACCGATTTTTAAACCGAACCGATCGATGTACACCTCTACTCAAATCTAATTGTCGAAAGGTTAAAATGATCGAGACATGTAAATATTTAAAACAATTATAACAATAAGAAATTTATTATATTTTTATAACAATTAAAACTCTAAATTATTATTTCATAATAATTGAAATTCTATTATTATTTTTTCTATTAAAAGTAAAACTGTTCGTTCATATGGTTATTATACGGATTTACCAATGTCTAAAATTCTAGAACTGTGATGGTTATTAACTTTCGCAATTTGTACCTAACTTAACTATTAACTTCTGCAAATTACATCAGCAAGTCGGAAGAAAAAAAACGAAATTGGCTAATAGGAAAAAGATAAACTGTAAAAAGAAATATATTTTGTGTTTATATTTCACATCCCTGTACCAAAAAAAAAATGTTCTGCTTATAAATACTAGAGTAGAATTGTTTTGCATCATTCAAGTATAAATCTCAGGTTTTTTCTCTAGAAAATAAGAAGGGTATGTGTCTGGTTTTTCTGTGCAGTAAAGAAGATAAAGAACTGGGGAGAGAACAAGCTCCGGGATGGTGTCCTCACTGTAGAGGGAAAGTGGAAGCCGTTGATGTTGAGAGAAAATGGAGCTTTTGCTTCTTACCCATTTGCTATAACGTCAAGAGGAAGTTCGCTTGTTCATTGTGTGCTCGGCGGTTGGAGTTATATCCTTCGAACTCCTAGCACAGATTCAAAGTTTCAAGTTTCTTCTCCTTCCTTTTTTTTTTCTGATCAAGACTTCTTTGGTTCAATCGATTTCTGGAATTCTATCAAAATTGGATCTGAGGTTATTCTTTTTCCTGTTGTTGAATTATGGAAGACTTTTAATTTCTTTTTTTTTTTTGTTTTAATTATTATTTTTCTTTGATTTGACCACCTTCATTTTTCTCTGATTAATTGATGATCTTGTCGCCTAGTAAAATGATTCTTTTCTTAAATGTCATCATTTTTCTTTTTAAATTTCAGTGCTGATTATGTAATTGTTGTGAAACAGAAACTAAGCATTTGCTGATTTTTTTTTTTTTTTTTGTGATTTCTTTATTTTCTGTACTAAAATTAAACAAATTATTTGCGGAAAATAGACAAAAATAGAAGAGAAAAGTACCCATTTGCTTACACATAATACAAATATCAATTCAGCTTGGTTGCTATCTCATATAAGAAAACCAGAGCACCCCAACTTGCCATCATAATATAAGTTCAAAATTTTAAATCACAATCACATGCATGTTCCCTATGAAGGAAAGAACAGAAACTGTGTGTAGCAGACTAGTTTATTATTGCATATGAATATTACAAATTGGCATCCTATGAATAACTTTATGATAAAACAATTTTATTTACAGTACAAGTTTCTAAGTTTTAATTGTCGATAATCATTCCAATGAAAATCATGATGACATGAAGATTTTGGACAAGAATCTTCTGGGTTTTCCACAGTTGAGCCCAGCAAGTTGATGGTTCTTAATATTTGGCATCTGTAGAAATAGCCCATATAGAAGCAGGCCAGATAGGCAGGTCTTAAGTGACAACATCTGAAGGAAGAAAACCATGGAACAAGTTGATGAAAGTTACGAGTAAAGTTTGAACCTGACAGCCGCTCCAATTAAAATACGTAAATATCATATAGATACACCATTTGTCTCACATATCCACAAGATAGAGATGAAGTTCTGAACTGGCCAGTAGCAGTAGTTAATGTTAACAAACAACACTTTCGCAGAAAAGCAACAATAAAATACAGCGTGCCAATACATTAATCGTTGCTTGTTATGAGATTTGAGGTTAAATTGCACATCAACTCACAGCATCAAGAAATTATGGTTGAAATGAAACTGGCATATCATATTCTACTATTTGCATCTTTAACGTTAGCCAGCAACATTGAGCTTCACAAAAAAGCTAATCATACAGAATACAGAACAGTATTAAAGAGAAGGACAAGTAGTATTAAAGAGAGTATTTCCAAACTATTCTCATGGAATTCCAAAATATCCTTTGTCCAACATCAATCCAAGTTCAAGAATACATCAACTAAATAAACATTAAACTTAAAATTTCACGCAAAGGCCACAGCTCAGGCTCATCCTAGCATTCTGCTCTTCTGGAAGAGTATTTATCATTCAGCGGTACTGCAACAGAAAGTGTAAATTATTAAGTTAGAACGCCATTTAACATACAAGTGGTTTGTTTACAACTGCTGGTGCATACCTTGATGAAGCCAATTTCCTTGGCGTTGCTACGGAAGCACTGTCTGCAGCACATGAGGCCATACTTCCTGATGATGCCATGGGGATTTCCACAGACACGGCTAACATAAAGAACAGAACAGATATATTGATACATAACTCTACCCAAAAAATTGTTATTTAACTAAATATCAACATCAATAACTCAGGATACAAAGACAACAAAAGAACACTTGAACATATAATGCTAAAAATTTCTTACCGTTGCAAGCTAATTAAAGAAAACAAAAAGATTCAGAACTTCCATTACAACTAGCAAGAACAACATAAAAGATGGGGAGCAGACCCAAAGTAAGATTTTTTCTCATCGTATCATCATAATCCGTAAACAACACACGCCAGAGAACAAAACCCATGAAAGTTAGAACTCTTTCAGAAAAAGAAAGAAATCTCCAAAGCAAAATCTGACTCAAACACGACCTGAAGATATATATTATCCCTCTAAATCAACAGATGCGCACATTTGAATACTAAATAATATATAGATTAAACTTCATAAACATTGGCATCGACAAAGTAGATGTAAGCAAAAAATTAAATAGCTTCCTCTTTATCTTTTCTTCAATTTTCTCGAGGAATAAACAGGAAAGAAAGAAATTTTCGTACCAGGCACGCGAGCCAGGACCGTAGTTCTTGGGGTGAGAGTTCCATACGTTAGAATGACCCATGATTAGAAGTTCTCGCGGAATATCTGATGATGCAGAGCTGCTGGAGATCTCTTGAAACCCTAGAATTACAGAGAGAGATTTGGAAAACGGAAAGTAAGCATTTATATACGCACTTAAAACCCTAGTAGATTAAAGATCTTGGTTCGGGTCAGCGGGTCAAATACTGTTTTGTTCATTTTTTATAAAAATCACATTAAATATTAAAAATTTATATTTTTAAAAAAAAATTGCTTTTTATAAATAAATTTTATTATTAAAATATATGATATTACATAGTCAATAATCGGTTAATAATAATAATTTTTATTTATTTCGTTAACAGTGATTAGAAAAAGAAAAAACCTTCAGCAATAGGACATTATACTGTGCTGGTACTCACCCCTCACCTTCAGGAAATCACTTGATTGTCTACCTTACAAAGACAACACAAATGAGAGCAACGAATCCTGAAAAATAGGAACTTACCTTCTTCTGTTATCTGCCATTGAAGCAGTTGCAGAAGTTGTAATGGATTCTGTAATAAACTCTAAGCAGAAAGTTGCACAAGAAATTTTTGAGGAATAGTTACTGATATCATGGTCTGTCCGTGTCCATGCCTTTTGGCTCATGGCTAGTTGTTAATTTTGCTGTAAATACTATGGCTCGGTGCCAATCTTTGAGATGTACTTCTGGTTTTTCCGGTTAATGGTAATTATCATCTTCTGTAAAAACTTTGCGACTGTTCCGACTTTTAGATAGAACCAGTTGTGAAATTCCGACATTAGATTTACAAACACGCAATCCTAGACAGTTGGCCAAGAGATTGGGTGCCCCACTGCCGATCCTATATCTTCGAATCTTCAAAATTCCTCTTCACTCGCTCCACCAGCGCGTGTTTTGATGTTCCGTCCCCCTACAATAAATCCACTTTAATTATATAACCAAATTAAAACTTTGCTTGCCGTATTTTTTGCAAATTAAATTCTCATTTATAATTTTTATTAGTAGTGTTTATGGTTAATTATCTTTTCGGTTAATCGATGAATTGGTTCAAATCGATTTTTTATTAATCAAATTAATATTTATTATTTATAATTTTTATTTTTAGAATTTGACGAATATATAAAAAATATTTTATTTTATAAATATTATAATACATTAATATCTAAAATATTATAATTCTTATTTTTAATAAATAAATAATGAAATTATCTTTTTAGATTAATTATATATAATTTGATGGATGTATAATAAGAATATTATTATTAATTTCATGTTGAATATATCTAATTCATCTAATTATTTACATAGACTTTAATTTTTTCTTTTTATTATTATATTTGATTTATTATTTTATTTTAAAGTATTTTTAACGATTTAAAAATAATTTTATAATTTGTATAATTTTATTTTATTTATATGGGAACGATTCAAAAAATTGATTAAAAATTAAAATTAATATAGTAATTAATTGAAATTAATAGACTGATTAATAAGATCATAACCACTCTTTAATTTTATTATTATTTTAACCCTAAATAATTTTACATTATAATGCAATAATATTGCGAGAAAAGTTATATTATCTCTGGAATAAACTTTGAATAATTAAATTACGTGTACAGTGTAAACACGTTTTTTTTATAATTACACGTGAATAAAAAATAATTAAATTCATAATAATTTAGATCACCGGTGGTTAGTAAACACTAAAAAAATATGAAATAAAATTATCATATACGCAACTCTGCAGAGAAGAGAGTGGGGCTTCTCGGTCCAAGATCCAAGTCCACATCTCTCAAAATTCAACTCTGCCGAACGCCAACCACTTCCATTTCCAAAGAAAACAAGGTGAGAAAGCAAGCCGAAAGGATTAGATGTCAAAACTAAAAATTGAACGAGCATGTGGTCTTCATTTTATCGAATACATATTCCAATAAAAATCTGAACTTCGATATTTCTTTCATCAATCCACGCAGATTCCAATACCCTTGTGGGAGCTTGCAAAATAAGCAGGTTTTTCTTCTTCGAACTCACTTCTCGTATTCTTATTTATTGGTGTATGAAGTACAAGCACTGCCTTCATGAATCATTAAGCTGTTAAATTTTCATTTTCAGGCATATCCCTGTTCTCTAATTAATGTTTTCAGCTGTTTGTAGGATCAAAGTTTGAATCTTTATTTTTTTCTCGAGTTTCCTGTGGATGGGTGAAGAGGGAATAGCTACTGAAGTTAAAACTAGTCCAAAATTGACCCTTTTGCCTCTTATTGCTTTAATATTCTATGATGTTTCTGGAGGTCCTTTTGGTGTGGAGGATTCAGTGAAAGCAGGAGGTGGGCCTTTGTTGGCATTGCTTGGTTTCTTGATATTCCCATTAATTTGGAGTGTACCAGAAGCTCTAGTCACAGCAGAGTTGGCTACTAGTTTCCCTGAAAATGGTGGGTATGTTATTTGGATATCTTCAGCGTTTGGTCCCTTCTGGGGTTTCCAAGAAGGGTTCTGGAAATGGTTTAGTGGGGTTATGGATAATGCGCTTTACCCTGTGTTATTTCTGGATTACTTGAAGCATTCATTTCCAATCTTTAACCAACTGATTGCCAGAATTCCAGCTCTTTTAGGGATTACAGTTTCTTTGACATATTTGAACTATAGAGGACTGCATATAGTTGGATTTTCAGCCGTTTTACTTGCAATTTTCTCACTTTTTCCATTTCTTGTGATGGGCATTCTTTCAATTCCTCAAATTAGGCCTAGACAATGGTTAGTTGTAGATTTCAAGAAAGTTAATTGGAGGGGATACTTCAATAGCATGTTTTGGAATCTAAATTATTGGGATAAGGCTAGTACTCTTGCAGGGGAGGTTGATAACCCAAGTAAAACATTCCCAAAGGCACTTTCCGGGGCAGTAGTGTTGGTTGTTTCTTCTTATTTGATTCCGCTTCTTGCTGGAACTGGGGCATTGAGGACCTCATCAAGTGAGTGGAGTGATGGATACTTTGCAGAAGTTGGAATGTTAATAGGAGGGGCTTGGCTGAAATGGTGGATCCAAGCAGCTTCTGCTATGTCCAATTTGGGATTGTTTGAAGCAGAAATGAGTGGTGATGCCTTTCAGCTTCTTGGCATGAGTGAGATGGGAATGCTCCCAGCCATTTTTGCCTCAAGGTCAGTCATTTATTTCCCTTGGTTTCTATTAATTCCTGCTTCAGTTCATGATTGGAAATAAATGCATTTCTACTTAGGAAACTCTCTTGACCTGTTATAGTCATAGTTCCTAAATGCCACAAGAAGTGTCATGTGCCCATTACCCTCCTCTCGAATGGTATTAGCGCCCACGCTTACCCAGCCAATGATGTTATGCTTTCGTCGTGAATGGCTGACCTTACCTTATGGGTTCAGAATAGTACAGGATCAGACTGTAATACCATTTGTTATTTGCCCATTACCCTCTTCTCAAAAGACATACCTGAACCTGATGAAGTACGCAATGCCCGTGTGCATATAGGCCAAGACCACCATTGACTCTGATCTGAAATTGTATAAGAAGGTTGACTGGCATCATAAGGCTAGAACTCTCTCTGCTCTCAATCAATTCCTGGCTTGATATCACCAGTAAGCAAGTAGGATGAGCATTGAGTAAAAAGAATTCCTGAGAAATGGAAAGCAATAACATATTTCTTTGACTGATATTTTGCAGATCAAAATATGGGACACCAACAATTAGCATTCTGTGTTCTGCAACAGGAGTAATATTCTTGTCATGGATGAGCTTTCAAGAAATCCTGGAATTTCTGAACTTCTTATATGCCATAGGAATGCTTCTTGAATTTGCAGCTTTCATAAAATTGAGAATCAAGAAGCCGGAACTGCACAGGCCTTATAAAGTCCCACTGGAAACATTTGGTGCAACTTTGCTTTGCCTTCCTCCTGCTGTTCTGCTTATTCTTGTTATGTGCTTAGCATCTCTTAGAACATTTTTAATAAGTGGTGCAGTTATTGCTGTTGGGTTTATCTTATACCCTACTTTAGTCCATGCCAAGGACAGGAAATGGACCAAATTTGATGCAGAACAGCCAGTAGAGCCTTCAAGTGGTACCATACCAGAGCAAGAAGTTGCAGATGAAGCTTCTGCTATGCTTCTTTCTGAGGATTTTTCACACACAACAACAGACCAAGAAGACTATGAAATTGTGGTGCAAGGAAAAGCAGATTAGCTATGGTGATTTGTTTCATCTCAGCTTTGCAAATTTGATATCGATATTGGCAGGAACATGATGGCTTAATGCATTAAAGATTGTTCATGAGGATGTATATTAGCATTTATTGAAATTTAGTAGTGTATTATTTCTTTTAAAAGTGTTCATTTCGGAATTTAAGAGAATATTTATAGTATATATTATGTCTTTAATGTAGTTTTGATTTTGTAGAAAATTAAATATAATGTTTTCAATTAAAAAAAGGCAATTTAATCAATTGCTAATATATTTTTATAAAATTAAAACCTTTCAATAATTTTTTTAATTTCCGTGTCAAGATCAAGTAAAACACTTAAAATGGGATGGAGTAATTATTATTATAATAATAATTTAAAATGGATTTAACTTGTAAAATTCTGTGATGGTAAAGATATTGGTAAATATTTTTTCCAATATGTTTTTTTATTGTGGTCAAAGTATTGTTCTTTTAACCATGGAAGAATGCAAAGTGAAAAATGTCTTTCTTTCATGGCAATATGAATTAGGTCTAGCATCAAAATGTTAATCATAAATCTATTTTTTACTGAATTTTTAAAAAAAATGTATTTCATAAAACGTGAAATTTGTTTTCTCCCTTGAAAATTAATTTTCCTATGTAGTAATAATAATAATAATAATAATAATAATAATAATAATAATAGTAATAATAATTTGAAATGATGACAAACAAATAGGGCTAAAATTTCGGACATGTTATGTCCTAAAGACAATCCAAAAAGCCCACAAGCCCTTAACATTGTACGGTCTGATCGAGTGCGCACACTAAAAAACATAGCAAACAGACAAAGCATCGATCACCAGAAAACTCCCTTTCATGGTAGCACAAAAGCGCATTCAAAAAGAAGTCCTTTTTTCGATTTTGGTACGTCTCTCATCTTCCATCCAATTCTCAATTCATTTTCTGGGTTTTCGATTCGCATCAAATTCTCAAATGCGTTGCAGTAATTTTCGAAGTTGCTGTCTGAATCTCCCTGATTGGGTTTAATTCTGTTTTCTCACTTTACAAAATTCACGAATCTTTTAGTTGCTTGTTTTTATGTTTTGTTCAGTAGTTGGTCTTTGACTATTGGCGTAATGTGATTCAAGCATTGTTTCTTGAGCTACATTTTTCGTTCATTTCCCCTTTTTTTAATTAGAATTTGAGAATTGTGGGCATTTTTTTTATTGAATTATATATATATATATCTGATAATTTTGCAGACAGAAACAGTATTTTTGGAACTAGGGTTTAAGGTTTTTGATCAAGGAAAGTGTTTTTACGATCTGAGTTTGCTAGGAAGTTTCAGATTCTGGTTAGCATTTGGATTTGGAGAGAGTAACTTTTGGGTGGTAAAAATGATGACGTCTAATCAAAGCTATACTCGAATCAATACATTAGAGCTCAAAGCTTTGATTGTTAAAAAGATTGGGCATCAAAGAGCTGAGAAGTACTTTGATCAGCTGACAAGATTGTTTACTTCTAAGATAACCAAGTCTGAATTTGATAAGTTTTGCATCAAGATTATCGGTAGAGAAAATATCCCTCTTCACAACAGACTCGTTAGATCAATAGTCAAGAATGCTTGTCTTGCAAAAGTTCCCCCGCCAAAAGTTATTACAAGAACAGATAGTGGACTTACTGTCAAAACTTCAAATGGGTATCAGAGAAATTTTCAGTCACTTTATGGGGATGCCTTTCCTCTGTCCCCTAGGAAGGGCAGGTCTCCTGTTAATCGAGATCGCAAGTTTAGGGACCGCCCAAGTCCTCTAGGACCCCTTGGGAAGCCCCAAAGTATGGTGTGTGAGGAAATGAACTCAAGAGCTCAAGAACAGCAAAGTGCTACAGAATTGCATTCACTTGGCAGCAGACCTCCAGTTGAAGTTGCTTCTGTGGAAGATGGGGAAGAGGTTGAGCAGGCCACAGGGAGCCCCAGCGTTCAAAGTAGAAGCCCGGTTACTGCTCCTTTTGGTGTTTCCATGAATGTATGTGGGTCTCGCAAGGCTCTTTCAAATGTTTCTCTACGTGGCAGTCACCTTCGCGAAACTTGTCTAAACAGTGGTTATCTGCCTGATATAAGATCACTGAGAAGCCGTTTGGAGCAGAAGTTGGAGATGGAAGGGATTGGTGTGTCAGTGGACTGCGTGAACTTGTTGAATAATGGGTTGGACACCTATTTGAAGAGGTTAATTGAACCATGTATAGGCTTAGCTAGCTCAAGACGTGGGAGTGAATGTTCAAAGAAGGTAAGTGGTCAGTTTGTTCCTGGTGTGAATGGCATGTCACTTGGAGGATGCTTGGAAAGACCAATAGAATCTTTTTATGCGTCTGTTTTGGATTTTTATGCTGCAATGGAGGTGAATCCCCGGATACTTGGAGAAGATTGGTCCACAATACTTGAGAAAATATCATTGCATGTTTCCGAAGAAGGACGGTAACATTAGAAACTGTCAGAGAATCAGCACAGCACCTGATGAAATGGGATTCTAGTTCAACATCACATGTAATTGAAAATTCAGGTTATTGAATCAGTTGGTTACTTAAAAATTTTGGCTGTACGGTTGTTATGGAGCTTGCATTGCCACAGAGTGCAAGTTATAGAAACTGAAGAAATATTTAGATCAGGTGACATGGTTGCCTTCATATACCAGCAGATGATTGTTGAAGGAATGCATGTTCATACAGTAAAAATGTAAGACCAGATACAGGTTAGAGTTTGCTGTTTTAAGAAATTTACAGCATTCTTCATTTAATATCTGATTTCTACTTTTCATATACCTCTAGTGTACTGAGTTACCAATGAAATGAAGCAACTTTCATCTTGGGAGTTATGTTAATACCTCTTCTTTTCAACATGTTGTAGTTGCTGTTCTTTGACGCTTACATCTTCCGACCTAGGATGGGATGCTTGTCACTTGAGGTTCTTAAGAATCTAATGTAAATTACAGCTGGATACATAATGCAGAGAACAGTTTCAGGCAAACCTTAATTTGGCTATTGAAAGAATTTATTCTTGTTTTGTGCCATTAAAGAATCGAAGCAACAGATGTATAAACAGATAATATCACGTTGAGGTTATACAATTATTTGTCGCTCTATTTTTGCCATAATCTGCTTTCTCCAAAGAAGTTGGAGTTTGATCCAGGGCACCCTTTTGTTATAGGATTACAGAACTACCCATTCGTCTATATTGGACTTCCAAAATTTTAGTTGGAGTTCACATGATCAACTTTTCAGATTGTGTAAACAATTTCAGATGCAATATTAAAATAGATGTTTGGCATACGCCGAAATATTTATACCGGTCTGAAAATAACAGAAGTATCTTGCTATCAGCTACTGCTTTACAGAATTAAGTCCATACTATTAACTCTAATTGTCATAATATTGCCGCTAAGCTATATCATTTGCGGATGTTCTTTTCTAAGTGCCAGAGAATAACTCAGAAGCAGACGGAACTTGTAAGCCCAATCATCCTTCCTCTTTGACAAGATATAGTGCATTAGGCAGAAAACATCCCAAGACTGTTTTAACTTGATTTCGCAGACTTCCACAGTTCCTTCACCTTATGCTCAGTTTGAAAGGCAGGACCCGGAATCATTAAGCTAATTAGTTGGCAGTGGCCACTTTCTCCAGACTTGCCATGTATGTCATGTAAACAGTCCACAAATATGAAAATGAATTGCTCACCAATGGCTGTCCAAATGAAATCCAGAAATTCTCAGGAACCCGAGGTTTCAAATACGAAGAAATTCTATGGAAAAGGCTGTAGAAAGGCTACTCCTACAGGGTTATGCATACCTGTAAATGAACAGGGATGAATTTGAAAGTGATAAAATCACATATAGGCCAGTACATGACACCATTCATCATTGTAGGCAGTAAATCACGTTTCAACCGGGCAATGATCTCGTCAGCATTCTCACCTGAACTAGGCCATCATGGTAACATATAAAAACATTACAACAGAATCAAATTTTTACAACACCATATACACTGAGTGCATTCTTCCACGAAACATAATGTGTAGACAGTCCACGATCCCATGTGACATCATAATCCTACTTCCAACAGTTTCAACCAAATATATTATTTAAAGTTCAAACTTGAAAACCATATTAATGCATAAAAAAAACGATAAAACTAAATCCATTTGAGTTCACAATTGGGCAAGAAAGTTGAAGTATACACATAGTGATCCGATCGAGTTACTAATGCTCTGGTCGAAGTGGGTTGGAGTGAAGATCTTCTTTTGGGGAAGCCTTAGTAATCTGGTCTACATATGGTCTCACATGAATACAAGTCCTAAAAATAATTTTCATTGTCATTACTTTTCATCCAGAAAATAGGCAGTACTCCTTCGTCTACTGTTCTTTATGTATTAACTTCTAACTCCAGAAAATAATTTCTTGCTTTTGGTTACAACTCCAAGAAAAATCTTTATAACCAAGGTAAATGATCATTCCCAACATGACCACAACAAAATTCCACATTAATGTAATATATTTCCAACGCAGGTGAATAGTTTTTCATTGCTTAATGGTCATTCGTCCTTCAGAGAAAAAAGTTATCTTAAATATGAATCCATTAATCACTATAAAAAAACGTTGACCAAGTGTGATGTTATTTCAGGTTGGAGGTAGGCTAGAACAGTAATCAAAGAATAATAATTGTGCAACTAAGTCGTCAAACTTAGTAAACATGCGAAACAACAGTAAACTGAAATTAAGAATTCATGCTCACCCTGTAGCCGTGCGTTCAAAGAGAAGAAAAGAACAGTCATGGCAGGTCCATAAAGAGTCTGCCCCATGATAATTTTCTGGAATGTTGTAATTAAATCTCGCTTTGGAAATTGCTTTGACACAAAGTTAAACCAAAAATGCAGAGATGGTCCTAAAATTAGCAGCCCATATCCTGCCATGCGCATTGTCCTCATCATATCGTAGGGTTCTGAAACTGGCTTCGAAATTGTCTGAAAAAAAATAAATTGATTTAGAAACCAATAGCTGAAATTAGACCTAATATCACTCCTAAAGTTCAGTTCAAATATACAGATGACAGTTTAATATTGAACAGAACAGAA
>CANXYI011931695.1:0-13213 GCA_948208565.1 Hura crepitans | reverse complement strand
AGGCCTAAACTATACGTGAAATGATGGCTTGGCATGTAAATAGTTTGACTACTATGTGAACGAATGTGAAATGAGCTTTAGCCGAGACATAAGCTATGAATAACCTTAACAAATATAAATCATGGAAATGGACTTTAAAAGACATGATGATACTTGAATATGAACTTAAGTAAAATGACTTAAAAGATAGCCTAAAGGGAATATTTAATGTAATATTGTAATGGGCCTAAAAGTGTACCTTAAAGAGATATAATGTTGTGAATGGATGAAATGGCTTGAAGGTATAGTTTGTGGCCTTAAGAATGACTTATTATGTGCTGGCAATATGCCTATGAATTGTGTGAACTAAATGATGGAAACTGCACTATAAAATGTGGTGAAATATGCTTTAAATTGATTGTCGCAAAATATGAAAAGGACCCATAACTGTCTAATAGTAACCATTACCTAAACCATTAAATCCTCTAGATAGTAAATGACCTAGATCTAGGAAATACTCATGGGATTACATTTAACCTAATATGTTATAATTACTGGCATTCAAATCCTTATATATAGTTTCTAGAAATTCACCCGGTACAGCTTATTTGTGGCTATATCAAATCGGGCAAAATTTTAACTATGTAATAAAAATCATAACTATTTGTTTTTAAGATTATAATATTATAAAAAGTTAATCAATAAAGAAATGGACTCTGATTGATGTTAAATAGCCCACTAGTTAAACACCCACTAGATGGCTTGACTGGTCAACTTAGGGATTTTTAGCAGCTATTACACTGTCTTCTTTTTAGATAGGGCCGGAACAGTGGTATAGGTCCTCATTGGGGCCACTGTACTAGTCTATTGGATAGACACCTTCCTATCTTTGCTACTAAATGCTAGAATTGATGTTGCCAATGTAGCGGTGTAAGTCCTTGAGGAACACTGCACTAGTCTGTTGGACAAACTAGTTTACTGGGCAAATAACCCTTGATATTTGCACCTTGGGTACCAAGATATGATTAGGTCGGTGCAGCAACATAAGTCTAGAATAGGGACCACTGCACTAGTTATTTTTTCCCTCTTAATCCAGTGTCTATCAAGGTTGTCTCTAGATATAGGCCAGTGAAAGTAATTGAATAAAATTAATAAATTTACTTATGGCTATAAATTGCAACATAAGGGTATTTTTGTAATTTTTCCACTAATATTGCTTAATGGATTAAGTTGTAAAGATTATGCATGTAAATAATAATAATGATCCCAGAACCTAATTTATATGAGATATAGTGATTAACTGGATAAATTATAGATGGAAACACCCTAGGGTTAAAATGATAATTTTTACATGTTAATACTCTGAGTTGAACTTAGATATCGAGACAAGATAGGAGTCGGAGTTTTATGCAATAAATAAACTGCTAAGTATGATTTTACTATTTGAATTTAACACTGAGTATTTTATAGTTAGCATACTAATTTTGGTGAATAGGTACCAAGAACATGGATGTCACCTCGTAAAGTGTGTGGGGAGTTCAAAGGACAAGTATGAGAAGGTTGTTAATATATATTTGTATAGTTTTGCACTTTATGTACTTAGGTGTGGGAAGGGGAGTATGATGTATATAAAGAGACTTAGGAATGTAATTATGTATGTATATATAATCAGACTTTATATTTATAATCAGTGTAAATCCTTATGTGTATGTATGCTGGATGTATGTGATCTATGAGCTAGAGGCTCTATATGCATGATTGTTGGGCCTAAGGCTTGAGTTTTGCTTTGTGATAGTTGATGATGATAGGATGATACTGAGGGAACTAGAAGGGTCCAGGAGATGTGCTAATTGTTATAGAAGTGTTTACAGGTTATAAAGAATTTTTGGGATAATGACCGGGTAGCTGTTATGCTGCCGAATTCTTAGGAAATACTTAAAAGTGGTCAAATATCCATCTTGAAATAATCTGACATCATGACATGAACTTAAATAAACTATAGGAGTACACTAGTCTATATAAAGGGTCAAATAATATTTTCTGCAGTAGTATGGTAAAAAGTTAAATGTGTTTGAGCAAGAGTAGTACAAAGATGGGTGACTTAGTAGGAAGGGCACCGCTTATTGGGTTTCTCTAGGAATCCAATAGAGGGTTTTACATATAACTTGGTTTAGCATAAAATATTAAACAAAATACACTTATGAGGAACCAAATATAGGTATAAATAATACTAGTTATATCAAGAGGCATACATATACATATATACATGTAATGAGCCACATAACAAAGTAGAAGATAATGATTAGTAAGGATAGAAAATAGTGTAGTGAACCTAAGTTATTCGTCCAAATGAGGTAATAGAGATTGTGAAACCAGTCACCTACTAGTTGGCTTTACTAATAAAAATATCGCAAAAAAAATTGACATTTTCTACATATCAATTTTATGAAGGCTTAGTTAACCCATATCAAGTGTTAACTACTGGTGATATTGAGATCCAATTAGATCTAATGTATGATGAAAAGCTAGTGAGGATTCTAGTATGTGATGAGAAAGGATCGAAGGCTAAGATAATAGCAATAGTAGAGGTGTTATAGAGGCACCACAACATGGAAGAAGCTATATAGCTAAAGTAAAGTTTTTATAAGGAAGCAATACCTGCAGTTAGGTGGTCCAAGTAGAATTTTGTGTATGAAATTCTTTTAATAGGGGAAGAAACATAACACTCAAAAATTTTGGGGTTACAAATAGTACTTATTAGGATATGGATACTATTTCCAAAACCCGTGTCACATTAATTCAACAAGAGGGAATAATTATTTCTAATATAATTTTTGGCAAATTTTGAAGTTAAAATAAAGTTAGTAAAGATGTTAAAATTTAGCATTGAAGTTTTATGACAGTCTAAAAAGAAATTTAATTAGCACGGGGCTAAATCAATAATTTCAACATCTTTGTGTAAATTGACCTAAATATGTTGCAACTTGATGCTCACATATTCTATAGAGTCCAATAGGATTGGAATTGTAATTTTTTTTGCCTAAAGGAATTTTATAGAATGGTATAATGAAATTAATGTCTTTTTTAGCACTATTGGTACATATATCAAATACTCTATAAGTTAATTATATGATTTGGATGTTTATGTGAAAGTAATGTATATGCATGACATGAAAATATAGTATGTAATAAGCATGTAACTTGACTAGTTGATGAGCGGGCTTATATTTATGCTAATATGTCAAATAAGGAGCATGTGTAATGTGTGCATTTGATAGTCAAAACAAGAGTGAAATGTAACGATTATGTTTAAGTTAGATTATAAGGAAATTGTGAATGTTAGTTGACTATGTCAAATGATTGCCTTTAAAGTAGATAATTAGAATAATTGTTGCATAATTACATGATTGTAAGTGATTAGATGAATAATTAATTTCGATATTCATTTTATGATAGACTATGGGGTATATGTCAATAATTGTTAAGTTAATGCATATGTTGCTATGTATAGAATTATTTAGAAATATGACATTTATATATAATTGAGAATGAAATATTGTTAACCTTCAGATGTTGTAAATAGTATGCAAGCATTATATATGTTAAAGAGCCAATATACAATTTGAGTTCTAATATGTCAATCTCAATGCATATGCTAGAAAATAAAAGTGTTACTTGAATAAAATGGTGATTGTAGTATATTAATAAAGATGTATATGTTATAAAATGATTGTACTATATTAATAAAGATGTATATGTTATAAAATATGTATGATATGGATAATGAATAACATAAATGATATAAGAAGTAACCATACTTTATGTATGCTTTAAGAACATTAAGAATGTTAGGTTTTGATTAGTAAAAATGATGTGCTTATAAATCACTAAGAAATGCAAAAGTACTATGATATAAATTAGTTAAGATTTATGTTGCATAATTGAAGATAACTTTATATATATAAGAATTATTAGGTATGACATAAAATATGGACATGTGCTTTCAATTTACTTTTAAACATTTATTGTTAAGAATAATTATTTCTTACAAGAAAATTGAAATTGCCTAATGAATTATGAATCAAACTATTGTTTATGATAATGATAACTTTATTATGAATATATTAAGATATGTGTTATATATTATCATAAAGCCATATGAATTAAGATTATGTGGTAAGAAGTTTTATTTTTTTGATGAAGACAACTAAATATATATAGATAATATACATAGTTGTATAAAGATAACAAAGAATGGTTACCAATTTGGCATAATGGCTAAATGGCCTTTGAAGAAGACATGTAGAGATATAATTAATGCTCTCATGTGATGGATGTATATTGAGATAAGTATGTTCATACTGTTGGTATTGAACATATGTGTTTGCCATGATTACTCAAGCTTGTGTAATCTAATAATATTAGAACACTTAATTATAGAAATGCCCATATGATTGTAGACAACCTTATTTAGATAGATTGATAGGTAAACTAAGGAGATTAATAGCTACTAGTGTACTTTCTATACTTGATTTTGACCTTCAGGTCCACTATATGACCTCTATTAATGACATTTGTAGATTAATATATGACTTTTGAGTCTAATAATGACCTTTATGGACTAATATATGGACTTTGTGGCCTAAGAGTCTCATTATCCAGTATATGAATAATTGACTATTAAGTATAGGCAATTAAAATGATTACATAACTGAAAGAAGATGTGAAACTATTTAATCTAATATTAAGACATTTGATAAACATGTATGACATAAGTAGAATCATATTAACCGACTTTATGCATACATGATATCTATTATTAATGATTCAAATTACATGATGTGGACTTATAATGAACTTGAGGTTTGGCATGTGATTTTAGTTATTTTATAAGAGTATGAAGTAGTAACATATGAATTTCTTATATGAACCTAATTTAAAATATCCATAAATGTTTGATGTAATAGTGTGGTATGCGAACCAAAACCAACTAAACATAGAATATATGTGTAAGAGTGGTTTTAATGTTATATATATGTTTTGAATGTATATTGTGTATGCATATGCTTTGATCCTTGAAGAGATATGTGGAAAATTAGAATTTATAACAAATGTTAGTTATAATGTGTTATGTAACATAACAATTTTATGTTAATATTGGTAAATATTTTGGTAATACATGTGTAATGTTATATAAAATTCAAATTGAATAACCTGGTAATATAGCTAAATAGGGATATGATGATAGAAATATATTTCATAATGTTTTATTGACATAATAGCTTATGTAATGAAAATAATGAAATGCAATGATAATTTTGTTTTATGATGAATTGTAAATAAACCATGTGTGTAAGTGTACCTGTGTGTATATAGAGATACACACACATACACATAAACACACACATACATATAAGAATAAAAAAGGGTTATAGAAAAGAATGTGATAATGTAAAGTATTAGTTTTATGATGAATCATGCTCATGTGTGATCAATCTTACTATGTAATATAATTATGAGTAATGACATGTAGAATTACTTACATGTTGGATAGTAGTACATGCATGATCATGGAATAACCAAGCCTTAAGATATTTTATGTTATGTTTGTAAAGTTTTATAGCTGAATGAAATGATGTTTGCCTATTTATTTATAAGTATTGTTAAAAGAGTTATAGAAAAAGGAATTGTTTATGAAATAAACATACTAGTGAGGCATGTAATGTGAAAAATAGGTAATAGAAATTATAAGCTTGTATTTAAAGGTTTTAATTGATAAAATGTTATTTATATGGTTAAAATAGTTGTATAAACCTATTATGAAATAAGTATGCTTATGATACATGAAAATGATAAATAAACAAAAGCATGATATATTTGAGGACAAGTTGTATTTGACTATTTTGTTTTGGATATGTTATGTGTATGATTTTATGTATTTATAAGTTTATAAACTAGAATAAGATATGGCTAGCTATGAGATACATGTTAAATATTGTTTAAGTTATATAAGGAACTTTATTATAAATTAAATATGCTTAATTTAAGGAAGTACATATTTGTAATAAAGATTTAATGAGTATGCACTTCATGACTAGATTTAAAATAAATGTATTAAATGATATTTATGATAATTATTACAAAAAAACTTAATTCATCTAATGATTTGCAAAATGTGTATTTAATAAGTTATGGCATCTCAAGTGAATTAAGTGTCTTTCATGCATACATTTGGCTTTTGTTATATTTAATTTAATTAATTTGATATTGACCTACAAAATGGATTATTCCTGTATATAGATGTGTGTATGTATATTTTAGCTTTCCCTGTACAACTTAACGTGTCATTGTTACTTTTGTGATGCACTGTAACATGTACCCTACATTTGGTTCCTTCCTTAGAATTGGACTAAAGAGATGCTACTCTATTATGTTGCACTATGAGACAAATTTTTGGCAACATGATGGCTGTCTAAGGGCCCACTAAATTTCCCAGTTGTAAAGAAATACTTTTAATATAAACAACCATCAATCAATCATATCATAGCACATTGTATACACATGAAATAGAGTTTATTAGCTCTATATTGACTCAAAGACACAACTAATTCACTTGAGCTAGGTGGAAAAGTTCCTAAGGTGGGTAAGACTAATTTTTAGTTCATTTCTCACATCATATACACAATCATACAAATAGAGGGTCGTATTCCTAGCTATCGACTATGTACAGAAAGGCATAAAATTTAAGATACAACACTTCTATCACAGACATATAGTTATTTTACATTAGTTTATATGATATTAACTATCTATTGTACATGATGATCCATTGCAACTCTAGGCAAGACTAGTCTGCATTGTATCCTGTGTCCTCCCTAGCATTCTTCCATAATATGCACATTAGACACAAACTATGTTAGTGATCTACCTTGAGAAGGTGAATATAATTGCCCTACTACATTATCTTGGTCATAGTTCAAATACATACATGGACAAGTAATGAAATAATGGATTAAACTCACTTACAAATCTTGAGTACTATCCACTAGGAGTCTTAGATGTCTCTAAATATACTTTCCATCCTCTATTATAATTTATTAGGCATGCTCACAACATATACAAATTGTTTACAAGCGCATAAAAGGTTTATTCCTATTTGACATCATGCCATTCTTAAGAAAAACTTTTGCACTAATGAATAGTTTGTTGATATGCCAACATCTCATTAACTTCATAATTAGAAATGAAGCAACTCTTAAAGAGGGCAAATAAAAGTTCAAGAAGGGAATTTCCATGTGCTAACTAGAATTGAATTATGGTAGGAGAAGGCTTATCGAGATATATGTGTTATATCAACATATTAACTACAACTCGTAGAACTTACTGTGTTTATCATTCCAATTATATTGTTAACATTAGCCTCTATCATATCTATTCTTTAATTGTCTATTCTAGATTATGATCAACTAGTAAGGGTTGTATATTCATTTTCCAATGACAACTCTATAAAAATCATCATTATTAATTATCATAATATGACTTAATTTATACTTGAAATCTTTATTATAAGTTAAAAAACATTCTTGCTTGCACATGAAATAAATTTGAAATTTGAGTACAAAATCTACTTACCTTTTCTATTATGCAACTTTGACTTACGTGTTCTACTATGTAAGCTAGGTTATCTCTTCAATTAATTTCTTAGCTATAGCTATTAACTTTTATAACATAGTTAAACTATATAATCTACACTATGAACTTGTATAGTTCCTCGCAATACCAAAATCTTATTCCTTCAATTATAAAAGCACTTATTATAACATCTACGATTATTTGTTTAAACAAGATCAATGCATGGTTAAACAAATTTTTGTGTTCCATGTTGTATGTTATGATATTTGTTTAAATGTAACTAACTATCAAGGTAAGCAAGTCATGTAAGTAAATGTGTTACATTTTAAACTTATTTCTAATTACCTAAGAAAAGAGCCACATATACTATATAGATTGAACTCCTACTGAAGAAAGATAGATGGGAAAAATAAGAGTGTGGCTAATGCCACCACCAGACCAGATAGTAGATAAAGGCATATCTAATGCCATGCAGATAACTGATAGGGCATATATAATGCCATGCTAAAAACTGATAAGGCATATTTAATGCCATGCTAATAACTAATAGGCAATATTTAATGCCTCACAGTACTATAATTCTAATCCTAGCATGCCAAGTCTATCCTATCCAAAGTTCTAGAAGAATATTACCTTACGTTGCATTTAATTGTTATAGGCATTGACATTTCGTTATCTTTTCTTTTAGTATATTCATTAAATGTATGCAATGTCATTTTCTAATCCTTATGGATTCTATATATGTAATATCACGATACACAATTTGATTAATGGTGTTATGCTTTATACTCATTGAACTATTTACTCTAATAAAATGTATAGCTATTATGATATTTATGGTCTAATATAGTTAATCATGGTATAGATCAACATGTAAATCCCTTCTACATAATCATAATAGATGGTACCTTACATGTCTATAACTATAGTAGCATTTTACTTTGATTGGCCATAAGTTCATAACAAAGAAAATTATGTCTATAATAACCATAATTAGCTTAATGCCATGTAAACTTATCGTTATTACTAATATGCTCATATAGTTTCCAATTTTGTTAAGGACTCAATACGTGCTTATAAGCCTACAAATTTTATGCACATGTAACTTAGCTTTCAAAGCCTGTGAACATAACTTTCATCTAAAACATAACCATTTAGAGATTTTAAAAATGTTCACTTGGTTGTTACTTGTGGAGACTATCTTGGTCACATATTCTAGAAGATACTCATGATGTGTGTAATCAATATAACTCCTAATGTTAACACCCCAACCTTACCCATTTAGGATCTTAAACTACTTGTACTTACATACAACCTTATAATCTTATACACATTAAAATATAACGATACTGCAAAATTAGTACACACTAAAAACAAAGATTTTGTTTAAAATTTGTAACTTACATTCACAACTTAAAAGTTTCAGTGTGATTAACTTGAGCTTTATATTATAATCACATAGATTCACTACTTAGAAGAGTTAACTTAGTTACATGCATACATGATACTTGTTAAAATAAGAATGCTATATGTAAAAAAATTAGCCTATTAGCTTACACACTATGTAATTTGGTTACTAGACCTACATGGCCACAACTATTAGAGTCCTATTTAAATTTATAGATGCATGTTAAATATTCACCTCTAGTTGTAATTTTACCTTCGCTCTTAATTGGGAATGACATTTATATAAATAAGTTATAGATTTTTTATTAGAAATGTTGAAATACTCATTAGCAATGCTAATTATACGACTCATTTCAATTGTCATTGACTCGATTCATAATGCTTCTTCGTGTAGAATTCCATCCAAAATGGCAACACTGTAAATCATATGATATAACAAAATAACCTAACCTATCATATTCTATGATTAATATAGGTTCATCTCTTTACTTTTAGCATAAATGTAATTAAGTTGTCATAAATGTCACTAATGATAGTCATAACAACAACTATGAAAATAGAGATTCTTACGTATATATTTCAATTACATATGAATTGTATCATTTCATTTACTCTCAATAATAACATATAAATCATTATGCCATGCATCAAACTTATAGACTTTATGTGCCATTACCTTTTTTTGTGAAATAATCTTTTAGCTAATTCTTACTGCCTACATCACTAAAGCAAATTTTTTAAGCCAATGGTATCAATAATTCTTCTTAGACAACTACACACTTACCTAGTAATATAACTTTTCCTTATATTTTGTAACTAATAATAAAATAATTCAAACCTCAACATTAAAATAAAACTCCTTTATTAAAGCAAATACCTTTAGTTTGTATTTCCCTACAACAAAATTTTGGCCCATATCACTTAGAATTCTACTGGGATATTCCCTAATCTATCATACACTCCCATATCAAATTAGTGATCTAGTATATTATCAATAATCATATTGTGAATTAAGTCAATAGAATGACCTCATACCTATAATCATCGACTCAGTGTAGAATCCTACTTCTAGCTTATAAAGCTTGTGGTCTCAAATTTGCAATAGCATCTACTGCTTTTCTCTTGTATCCATAGATTTCTTATGTTTTACACTCATTGCTCATGTTTAGTAGCCACCACATCTATGCCACCTAATTTCAATAGTAACACCAATGCCATTGCCATTATTGTGCACCCTCAAGCAAATTCCAACATCCTTAAAAGCCTAAAATTTTTTAATTTTCAATTTTTGTTCACTGCACATTGCTAATATCCCTAAATACACCACCCTTTTTGTTTCTATTACTTTATGATAGCCTTGAGGGACATGTTTCAATGCCTAGACTAATTCCTCATTTTCCTGTCACACCTCTTAGTGGCATCACAATAAAAACTAGTGTTGCTGCATTGTTATTATCCCTTACATTGGCTCTTTAGGGCTACTGTCTCCTAATAACACTTATCCCCATCCATTCGAGACCTCTAATTCACTATTGATGAAGCTCTTCTTAGCTTCACCTTTAAGCTATTGGCAAATTCTAAATATTTGATAATCGGATTGCTCTCAATCAGCCTTTCTTCCCTCTAGTTCTTTCTTTCCTTCACTGCCACCCTCTTTTTTTTGTATTTCCTCTTTATCTACAGTAACGGACAAAATAGCCAGAGTTAGCACCAACGCTGGAACTAGAGTCCCTACCACCGTTGCCATCACTCTCCTTCGGCATGGCTCTTTTCTCTTCATTTTCTTTTTTCATCCCTTTTTCTTCTTTTCTTCTTCCTTTCCTTCTTTTTCCCTGCCCTTCTTCACTTCTCTTAGTTGTCAGGTCTACCTTCTTTTTTCTCTACCTCTTGAAAGCCACTACCAGTAACAGCCATCATCTTAGTCGGCTTGCTATTGCTCTCTCTTCCCCTCTTTTATTCTAATCTTTTAAAATCATAAACTTTTTTAAACTTCACACTTAAGTCCTTCATTTTATTTGTTTATTTATCATTTTACATATAAACATATATTTTTATCTATTTATTATTATTATATTTTTTGTACCATTTAATCACTTAAATTTACTTCACTTTTAGTTCTTCTTCTTGTATAAGCATTATATTTACATCCTTTTACCGTTGACTCTACCTTCATATGTGTATTTTTATATTTACTTCATATTTAATTCTTATTTATTAATGATTTTCATTCTTAGATTTGCATACTTTCAATCATTTCCTATCACTCAATAACTATGCTCATTTACCTTAAATTAATTATTATTAGTGTTTCTTTGTAATCCTATTAACTATAAATTTAACACAAGATGACATGCTAATGTAGTCATAGGTGTTACACATGTAAGGTTATATGTTTGGTTTAAAGTGAAACCTACTAAATTACTAGAGGATGAGGTCAGAATAAAAAGGAGTTGCTTTATTGCTCTCTGTACTTTTTTATGTATCAATACATGTTGTTTTAGTTTTTTGCACCATATGTAATTATAAAGGAATATACCTATTTTTGTTTTAAGTGATGTAACATTATATTGTTTAAGTGGTCTGTGTGTACACACACACACACACACACACACACACACACACACACACACACACATATATATATATATATATATATATATATATATACATATAAGTATGCATATATTTGTAATCATATGTGTACTATAGTTCTAGTTGTAGCCTATGAGATATGAGATAAAGTTTGTGTAGTTATTTAATGTGTTTGATCATGAGGAGTATGGATATTATGATTTATGGTTGTTGTGCTTGAGATGTAATTAAAGATATAGATGTATATAAACTTTTATGTATGTTAGAGATGTTAAATTTGAAGTATTAATGTGATGAAGCCTTTAGAACTGTGTATTTATACAGGTTACTATTTTGGATAGTGTCATCAAACAACTATTATACTATCAAATTTTTTACACGATGACCTCGATGGCTTAACCAATTGTGGTTTTTATCAAGCTAATGTTTCTTTGGTTTGTCAAACAAGTTTTTGAGTATATCTTGATGCAAAGGATTTTAATTATTATGGTTTTAGCAAAGTTTAATTTTGGTTGTGTGTTGTTCATCTTCTAAATCAAATGGTAGGTCTAGTGAAGGGTGTCAAAAGTTGGCTCCTTAGGGGCTAGTAAAAAAGGCAACTAGTGTTTAAAGAGAAAAAGATGTTTTAGAAAGTAAATTACGATATAATTTAGAAAGTGAATTATGATTTAGTTCTATTTGCCGAACTCCTAATATTATTTTATACCCTTTTTTTCATTTAACTCTAGATTAGAATGGTAGTATTTTTAACATTTAAAATACTGTCCTAATTGGGCCTAATTAAACTCACTTTAATAGGCCATTTTCTATCCTATGTGCATAAGGCTTTTTTATTCTATTTATATAGACATGTTTTTCTACTCTTTAATCTCTAAGCCTAATTAGAATTTTGTTTCACTTTCTTCAACCTTAATGACATCTCATATCACTAAATATCATTCATTTTGCCTAGAATTTGAATTTTATATGTGTCTGACCATCTGAGCTTCTCAAACACTTTGGTAGTAAATAAGTGAATTATAATATAAGTAGAACTATGATTTTTGGATTTTAACACCCTATAATCAATATTAATTCTCAATTAATAAATTCACTTAACCATAAGTAAAGATAGGTATTAAGAAATTCATTATGAGTAACTAGGTGTTAAAAGGTTAGTGGTTTTATCTTTTCCCTTCTTTTTATTTAGTTATCAGGCAATTACTCCTTTCCTTACACTTTATCTCATTTTTGTTTTGAGGATAGACTTCTGGCAACACATTGCTTAATTAATTAACTTACCTAGTCCTAAATATGTTAATTCTAATGTTTACATTTTCATTTCTAAAATGTCCTTGTGATTATCATTCACACTTGCATCATACTTGGGTAAAAGATTTCTCTATAATGAGTTACACTAGAACCATGAGACAAACTCCCCCAATATAATATGGGGTGGTGAATACTTTATTAATCATTCAACTACCTTCAAGTATTGGATGCTATACCCAATCTCCTATCTATGTATATGTCATGGTGAAGCAAAAACACTAAAGTCAAGGTGTAAAATTTGATATTTAAGATAGCCTTGGTGATTTTAAGCCCAAGGATACTTAAACAACTA
>CANXYI011931683.1:0-10894 GCA_948208565.1 Hura crepitans | reverse complement strand
CTGTGATGCATTGAAGTTACAAGATGAAAGTATCAGTAATGAAATAGTTACAAGATGAAAGTATCAGTAATGAAATAATCTTTGGCAAAGTTTAAAATCAATCAGACATTATTTAATTGGTTAAAAAATGCTAAGTATTTACAATAGTGTTCTATGAATAGTGACCAAGGTTTAACCGTAAATTATTTTCAAAGTTGTTTTTAAAATTCCAAAGCTTATATGACTTGATGCTAAAAAATTCTAACAAGCCTAATGACACTAGAATTAGAATTTTTGGTGGTCGAAAAGTTTTTTATTTGAATATCGGGACACATAAAAATGGCATTTCAATTTGGTTTCTTTTATTTTTTGAGCTCTGATTTTTAAAGCTTGTAGGCCATAATTAATTTTATTTTTAATGGTTAAATGAGTTTAATAGGGTCCAAAAGGGAGGAGAAAATTTAAAGAAATGCATTAAAAAGTAATTTTTCCATATATTATATATGTGGTCAAAATTAAGTAATTTTGGTTAAACCCGTAAAAAAAAGCACTCCTCCCTCTCTCTTCTCCTCCATGTCATCGGCTGCCCAAGGAGTATCTCTACCATTTTTGAGCCCTTCTTCCTCCCTTAAAGCACTATATCCCATATCTAAGTAAATATACACTATCTCCATAGTCTCTAGACACATAATTAAGCAAAAATATCGAAGGAATTGCCTAAAAATGGGTTGGGTAAATAGTGTCACTTTTTCATTTGGGTAAGAATTTTTGTAAGCCAATATTTTTCCCTTAATCTTTAAGTGCACAAGAGTCAAAAATTATGGTCATTTGTAATTTTTGGATATCATATAAATTTATAAGAATTTTTCTAAAATGAATATGTAATAGGCAATTACTGAAATAGAAAAGGCTTGCGATAAACGAAGGTTTAGTCGAGCCTTGTGGAGTGTTTTGAGCATTCTAGGTATGTGTAATCGGCTTAACTAGTGCATTAATTATATGTCCTAAGGTATACATGTTGTATGTACATATATATTTGTGTGCAATAATGGGAATTTGTCATATAAATGGAAAATTTACATGTAAATTGTGATTATAGGGTGAAATAGGATATGAATGTATAATGCATGATGGAAGAATTAGTGTTGGGTGTGTATGTCCATGAATGGTTGCATGGCTTTATGAGTGGGAATATGTGTGTGATGTGATTAAATGTGTAATTTACCACATAATGTCATCTAATGATGCATTATAGGTTATGAATTATGAGATATAATTGAATAGCATGGTATTATACCAAATATATATATATATATATATATGTGTGTGTGTGTGTGTGTGTGTGTGTGTGTGTGTGTGTGTGAGTGTGTATTTGTTATGGCCGAATTTCCATTTGGTTATGTAAATGGTTATGTGTCATGTAATGTACCTAAAAAGGCATGATTTAGTGACTTGTAATTATTTTAGTATATGTGATTAATTAGGTGATGCATAAATTATAATATTCTCATGTATAAGATAATTAGATTATGAACATATTCTTTATACATGGAATGTATATATTTGAGAACTATATGAGTTGTATGTTATATTGTGCAAATATTGGTATGAAGTGAGGAAGTAAATATATGATTGGTGTAATATGCTATGAAACACATAAAGGGGCGCTTATATTGGTTGTGGCTGAATAGGTTAATTAAATTGTGTGTGAATGTGATTTGGTTAGATGTAAGTGTGTGCATATATATAGTGGACGAAGTGGCTAATTGCTTTAAGTGGATGTATATGCCTTTAAAAGTGTATAAAATTTATGGTATGAGCCAACAAATGAGAAAATGATTACTTTGATGCAAAAATGTGCATGTAAGCATACTGTGAAATAGTTGAGTGATTAAGCCATATGAAATTAGGCTTAATTAGCTATAAAAGGGGAAATGACATAATATTCATGATGGATTAAATTGTGTTGATTTTTAATAATAAAAATGAGTAAATTAAATTAAGGTATGTTAGTGAAAATAACAAAATATAAAAATAGCTCATATGAGTAACAACCTAATGATGGATAGGTTAACCGATCAACTAGGGATAGATAGCAACTGCTAGGCACTTTAGTGCTTAATATTGGTTACAAGTCCGATGATTGTATAACCCAAAACTGGTATTTGATGATCTTGGGTTTCTACATAGGTGTAGTTGTCGTTCAGGTCTCACTGGGCCATTGCACAGGGTCTTCACTAGTGTAGTAGCCATTCAAGTCCAAAATTGGGCCACTGCACATAATGATCCCGTTATCCATCGATCCTATTTTCTCATTAGTATAGGCATTTTAAAACTAATCTTATACATTTAATTAGAGTAAACCTATTATTTCTACACACACTACACACTTTAAATTATTTAAATGATGAATATTCATGAAAATTTAATAATTGCACTATTTTTGCTCATTGCTAGTATGTAATTATGACATTAAGTGCTTCTATATCATGAAGTCAATAAGCATTTTAATTCCTTCACATTAAATGGTGCACATACATGGTATGAATTGTGTTACATTTATCATAAGTATGATTTGTGCCATCATACATTGTGAGAATGGATATGTGTAAATAGTCGCATGTAATAGTTATTTCGATTACACCATCAAGTAATTTGCTTAACGTATCATTTTACTTGCAATGCGTAAGTAAGAAGAATAATTAAACCCAAGCCTTAAGACATCCAGACAATCAAGAGAATAATATTTCTTTTGGCATATTTTATTATTTGTAATTAAATTATGAGATGTATAGACTATAGAAATGCACATTTATGTTTGATGTAATTAGTGTTGGGCCTAAGCCATGCATTTTATGAATTGTAAATGGTTCTGTAACCATATTTTTAAACATGTTTTAAATTGATATATTTTTTATTGATGTCTTTTCGTGAGGTTGAGATTATGTGTTGTTGCTGATAATGATTAGGGTGATCAAAAGGATCACAGAGTTAAGGAAATGTATATGAAACATTATAAAACTATTTTTCTTGATTACTAGATACTATTCAAAATTTGGGATAGTGCTCGCTATAGCCGTTTTGTTGCAAAAATTTTGGCATAAAGATTCCTAATTTTTGAATTTGTAACTTGGTTTTTTTTGGAAGGTTTTTTGAAGACCATATTTGCATGTGTTGATCATGCTTAACAAGATTTTTAAATAATAATATAGAATAAGTAGAGTTTAGATAACATGTTATGTGCAAATACCTTAGTCAAGTACAATGACTGGACTGCATAAAGGGTGTCAGAATGATAATGGACCTGAATAATTTAAAATTCATCCTAAACATTAAATTTAGTAGTGTTTCATGATTTACTATAAATGATGATAACAAATTCCTTCCCTGAGCTCTTCTCATCAAGTTATTGCAAACCATATTGATCCTCTTCTTAGAACACCTCTAAGGTAACCCACATAAGAATTTTTTAGTTGAGAGCAACTTATAATTCTAGGTGCTAGCAGGAATTACAAGTGGAAGAAGGAAGAAGAAGAAAATCATGTGTTCTCAATTATTCTATACAGCAATTCTGTAATAGAATTTATCTTTATGGTTGCTACTGCAATAAGGGTTATTTATACTTAAAATAAACCATTTTTAGGTCAAATTTTAACACTTAAAATGTACCTTAAGTCGGACTAGAATGGACCCACCAATCGGGCCCCTTTGTATCCTATGTGCATAAGCTTTTTAATAGGCTTATGTGCAATCTACTTTGGCTGCACTCTCATTAATCTTATATGGCACTCCTAAGCCTCATTTAGGATTAATAATTAATCTTATTAAAGGCCTTTTAAATGTATTAAAAGTCCATAAAAAACTAGATGCAAGAACAATTAAAATTTGGACTCAATAAGGCAATAGTCTAAAAACCCTAATTTTCCAAAAACCTTGATTTTTTTAGACTTCTCATTTGTAAGTAGGCCTTAAGACCATTTTCTTATTTATTCTTCTTAATTCATCTTCCAATGATATCTCATATCATTAGAACATTCAATCTCATTGAATCTTCTTTAAACTCCTTTTATGTGTGTGACCATATGGGTTTCCAAAATAGTTTGGCAGTACAAAGTGAATTAGGGTCCTAGTCTAACTAAAACTCTATAGATTCAATCTTATTGAATCAATATCTATTCACTAATTGATATATCACTTGTATATAGATCAAGAGAGGCATCTAGTAATCCATCATGACTACTCAAGTGCTAGAAAGTTAAGTGGTTTGAATTAACCCTTCCATATAAAGTTATAGTGCAATAAACTCCTTTCACCATCTTTTATCTCATCCAGTTTTAAGTATAGACTTGTGTCAACTCATATCTCAACTGTGTATGTCTAATTAAGCCTTAAACATATCATTCTAATAATTTCACCCTTATTCCCAAAATCCCCATAGTGAATCCCCTTTGCACATGGCACTTTGCTCTGGCCAAAGATACCTAAATATAGGTAACTCATCGTAACTATGAGATAAAATCAAACTAGAATCTAAGGTGGTGAATCCTTTGTTGATTACTACCCTATCTTCAAATATATCATGGCATACCCAAACACCTCACTATGTATTCTTCTTGTTCAATGTAAAAGCTTTGGTTTCAAAGTATGTGACTCCATATTTAAGATAGTTAGTGATCCCAAGTCTAAGGATACTTGCATGAGATGCTTTCACTAACATAGATTAAGTATCCATATAAAGATCTCATGGTAGGTCTTTGATGTACTTACTTCCTAAGTAAGCACCCACATGAAACTTTAAGTATCTCTATGCTTATAGCTTGTAAGAACTACTACTTAATCTAATCAAGAAGTATAACATATGCTAACCTATTTGTATTAACAATGTCCCACCTTGTTAATACTTTGATTAGGGATATTTAGGCATATCACATTTACATGCAATAAGAATCTCACACTATGAACACTTTATGATTTCCTCTACACTGTGATTTTATACCAAGGACATTATAACATGGTTTAAGACATTGCAAAAAATTATACATAATATATAAAAGTATCATGATATAAAAGTAAAATGCCTTATAATATAAAATCACAAGGTTTGAATACATGAATATAACCCTATTACATGAGCTTTAGGGCATACTTTTTACATGTCGGCCTTTAAGTAAGTGTAATCTTCAAAATTTAATGTGTTTATGTGTGTCTACTCTTATGCTGAAGTGTATGTGATTATGTTAAATGGTCATTAATAACCTTAAATGCATATGGATTATGTGAGGTTTTGTTAAGGTTTTAATGCCATTAACATGCTTAACTGAAGGTGAGATGTGTTTTGTGAATGATGGCCAAATGGCCTAATGTAGACATAATGTGTGTATTGTGAATATACATGCATATAAAGTTGTCATCTTATGAATGATGTTATATGGTCTATTACTTATGTATTATGATCTTAGAATTGTTTGAATCAATGTAATAGATACAAAATACATGATCATCGAATGGTTTATGGTGTATGTATACCTGTTGATGATATTCATGTATACATAAGAGAATTCATGTTCATAAATGGTGATAAGTGAGTGTAATAACATGTTATGATACATAGATATAAATCAAATAAGTGTTGTATATGCTTATATATGTTATGGCTAAATGGATTAAGATATATGGGGTGATTTTTAAGGCTAAATGATATTATGATTATACACAATATAGTAAGAATGAGGTATGCTGAATAGGCTTTATGGCCAAAACTTGCAATATATGTCATGAAGTGATGATAACCTTAAATGCATGACTAAAATGAGTATGATGTTTATGAATGATATAAGCGCATATTTCATGATAATGTCCAAATTAGTATATGTTCATGTTATATAACATATGCTTGCGAGCCTATGTAAAAATATGGAGATAGGCATAATTGTGTTTGTGAAATGCATATGATGAAACATTATGAGAATCCTAAAACTAATTTTTTTCTTGGTTGGTCATTTATTGGCCAAACCTTCTTTAAAATCTATTTAAGTAACTTAAAATGGTGGAACAAAAAATAATGTTATTGATTAGCCTATACAAGTTAACTACTTAGATTAGATAGGTTGACTAGTCAACTAAGGGTGTAGCAATTGCTAAGGTACTTTTGTACCTAATGTCGTAACCTTCGAGTCCTATGCTGATTTTTATTTCCTACGAGTCTTATGATAAGATTTTTTAGGGTTTTAGATTCTTGATGACCTTTAGGTCTAGATTTGCTAGGCATTCATAATCCTGATGACCTTCAGGCCCGATTTCTAAGCTTTTGTGGTGCTAATAGACTTAATGGCCCTAGTGTCCCCATTATCCAGTATAGTCATGTGTTTTCTTAAGTGTGGGTAGTATAATATGTTTAATATTGAAGTTTATTAAAAAGGTTAATAATTGAGATTAAATAAAATTGATGGATATTGCTTTTGATAATGTGCATTCTTTATGAAGTTTAAGCCATACGCATGCATCTTGATTATTTTAAATATTACATTTTTTTCACATATAGTTGTATTTTATTTTACTATCATTATACACATATTATGACACATTTTACCCAGTCTTGTCACTGGCTGGCCACCGAACATGACTAAAAGATGCCTATATAACATGTTATCCTATCTTGCTCATACAACATTAATTAAAACAATTTTATCATTCATGATTAAAATATAAAAATGTGAGTTTTCAAAAAAGAATTCAAAAATCAGGTTACAAATTCAAATTTGAGAATCCTTGTGCAAAAATTTTGGCAGCATATTAGCTATACCAAGTATTATCCCAAAATTTGAATTGTAACTTGGAAATCAAAAGGCACTTAAAACATTTCTCAACAAATTTCCTATCTCTGTGATCCTTCTGATCACTCCAAATCATATAGCAACAAAAACTACAATCTCAACCTTAAGAAGAGATATCATACAAGTTCTATCATATGAAAAAGCTTAAATAAGGTTACAAAACAATAAAACGTATTTAAATTTAGAATGGACAATTTAAGCCTATAACTTAACTATTACAACATAAGAGTGCTTCTTTTACTATCTATACAGTTCATAATCTAGTTATCTATAGCAAAACTACACTAATAGCAAAGCTTCATCTTGATAGTTTTGGTGTCCCGAGGCTTCAACTCAAGTGTCCTTCTTTCTTACGCATCACAAGTAAAAATGATGTGCTAAGCAAATGGCTTAGTGGTGAAATCAAATTAACTCATGCAATATAGCCACATTATTATCATACATTATCATTTTTTTACTTACACAAGTCATATTATGTATAATGTAATACGTAATAAGTGTAAATGAATTGTGATGCTAAAGATAGTATAAGCCAAGTGATAACATGGAAAACTCAACATGCATATGAATTTAATACACATATGACTAATGGAAAAGTCTATTATTAAAATCCCATTAAGATAATTATTTTATTATGCCCATATTAAGAAAATATATCTCTTATGGATAACGTGATTAAGATGTGCAGTGGCCCATATTTTAGACCTAAACAGATGCTACACTATCAAATATGTGTACAGTGGTCCTATTGGACCTGACCAGCAGCTATACCCACATAAAAATATACATTAGCCCTATTGGACCTGATTAACAACTACATCCTTATAAACCTAAAGATTAAAAATATATGCCTCTAAGTCAGACTAAAAGTTAACCCATAGACCTTACAAATAAAAGCACCGAAGTACCCTAGTAGCTGCTATTATCTGTAGTTAATTAGTCAGCCTATCCATTTCTATGTTGTTACTCATATGGGCTATAACCAAAGTATTTTTAGTTAAACCTTCGTATTAAAGCTTAGAAGAGCTTATTAATACTTTGCTATAGTCAACTAATGACTAACTAGGAAAAATATATTATCATCCTTATTTTAGTGTTTGCACACAATGTGTCATGTAAAAAGCACATCACAAAGCTATATATATAAATATATTGTCGTAACATGCTCATAATGACGTTAGCAACATCCCATTTCCATTTCATGATCATTAATAAATATGTGACCATGCGTCTTTCATTACATGCTTAAATTAAAGTATACAAATGCTTAGATACCCAATAAGGCCATTTAGCCACTAAGCTTCTAAGCACATCCATAAACCAAACCTTTGCATTTTACCTCAAACACTAATGTCTATAAGGTCATGTACATGTATAAAGGAATGTACATCCTTAACACATGCATACTCCAACATACATACATGCATATAACCTAAAACCTTGTAACATTATTATGCTTACATCTCTCATGCCCATCTATGCATGTGCATCCATACATGTGCATACAAGATGACTAACATGCACTATTTAAGCATACCTATACATACATGCCTTAATGATCATTTGGCAACACATGAAATTACAAGGCAATTATCCATCTAAAAAAATCATGAATTTCTCTATGTACAGCCAATCTTACACATAACAAGTTTACAGTCATTCTCATACTTAATACATCCATTAGATATAAAAAATTCTCATTCAATTTCGTATGCTTTCAAATCAATGAATATACATGACCATACATCTAGCATGTTATTAACCATATTTAAAAATATTTATGGGTATTATGTCACAACACACACACACATATACACCATCATGACTACATGGCCATTCGGCCATAAAGCTTATGGCACATCAAGAATGCATATTTTATCATACAACACTATATAACTTAATTCTAGATAACATACATTAATCTATATCCTAAGCATGCATTAAAAAACATACACATATTCATATAGCTATATGGCCCTTTGGCCATCATGACTTACTATCCATACATGTCTTCTTCCATCATGTCACATACACCCAAAACATCATAAATGCATGATTATACATCTTACATACTTCTTCACAACATTAAAGTCCTAATTTCAAAATGTGCAATCAAATTAGGACTTTAATTTTGTGAAGAAGTATGTAGGATGTATAATTTGATTGCACATTTTGAAATGATCATAATGCAACCCTGAGGACTGCCTATGCCTTAGCCTTTCTTTTATCTTGAGTTTGCTTAAAAAGCCTTATTCACATAACAAAAAAGATCTTGTAAAAATCATAAAAAAAATCATATGATGCTCAAAAATAAAAAGTGAGACGACAAATGTGCTCTTAGGCACCTAAAAAACATACAAAAAATATCGGGTTTCAAAAATCTTACTTGAACTAAGATTAGTCACTATTCATCAAACTTAAAAATTGCTCTTTTTTTCTATTTTTTTTTAAGAATTTCAAGGTGGACTAAGGCTTATTGAGTAATGAACCTATGGACATAAGCTTTGAATGAAAGAAAAAGGGGTTGAATCAAGATTTGAGGAGCCAAAAATGGCCTTCTCCCCCTCTACCCTTGCAACGGCTGCGTTAGCTCAAGAAAGAAGAAATTACCTCTTTCTTTTGACCAAGGTTTGACCACATATATATCTTCTCTTTTTTTTTTAAATTCTTTCTTGCCCCATTTTCTTTCTTTTGAGATCTCCTTAAAATTCCCTTAATCTACCCCCTAAAAGCCCATAAAAATTCGTGCTTAAAAATAATGAAGAATTGATTAAAAAGGCAATTTTTAGCATAACCCCATTTTAGTTAAAATACTTTTCGACCTCTAAAAATTACAATTCTAGTGGCAACAAGCTAATTAGAATTTTTGTGTATTAGTTTGTATTAATCCTGTGTCATTTTGAGCATAAAAGAAATATTTTTTATGATTCAGCTTTGCCTTCAGCACTATTCATGAGACACTTTTATAAAATCTTTCTTTGTGTTTTTAACCAGATAAACAACTTCTAATTAGTCTCAAACTTTGCCCTAAATTATTTTTTGACAAGTACTTTCACTCGGTCCATTCAGTACTTTATCTAGTTCAAACAACTGAGGATATTGTTCTCACATTTGTGCTTCCATTTCCCATGTTGCCTCTTCTTTCCATGGTGCTTCCAAACAACTTTCACCAACAGAACTATCTTATTCCTCAACTCTTTAACCTCTCCCACTAGTAAAACATGTGTCAAATCTGATTACCTAAATGAATAGTTCTGACTATCTGTCAATCTATGGATGAAACACCGTACTTAAACTTAATTGAGTGCCCAAGGCATTATAAAGCTTCTTCCTAAACCTCGATGTAAATCATAGGTCCAATATGATATGATTGAAGACAACACTCTATGCAATTTGATGACCTCATCTATGTATAACTCAGCAAGCTTCTCTAACAAGTAACCCACCTTACTGGTATAAAATGAGCTATCTTTTTAAGGTGATCTACCACAACCCATACTGAATCACACTTGCTCTTTATCATAGGCAATCACCATAAAGTCCATGGTAATTATGTTCCATTTCCATTCTAGAATTACTATAAGATGTAGCAATCTAGATAGAACTTGATGTTCTACCTTCACCTACTGACAAGTAAGGCACTTGGTCATGAACTTTGATACATCTCTTTTCATACCAAGCCACCAATAGGATAACTTTAGATCTTGATACATCTTCATGCTACCAGGATGTATAAAACATGTTTCTTTAGCTCTTTGACATCTACAACATAGATGTTGTCATGGTTGTAACACCCCCTACCCATTTCAGCCTGAAACAGGCTAGAAGTGCCACTTCCTATTAAGATCACCCATCTTAGGATTTTCTAGGGGCCTTTCATTTAACTTTAATCTATCTATGATCGAGTTTGACCAAATCTATTCTTAAGCCAATTTACATTATGTATTCTCTTATTACTATATATTTTAGACTGTTAAAACTTTTATCAGACATTTATAAAAATTCTAACCTAAAATTTTCCTGCAAGGAAAAGCATTTCTAAAACAACATCCAACCTTATACCCCCTTTTTGGAACCCTCTG
>CANXYI011931606.1:0-10565 GCA_948208565.1 Hura crepitans | reverse complement strand
ATAAATAGACAAAATTGAATGAATAAACAGACGATAATTTTGTGGAATTTAAGTATAAAAGTGAAAGTATATTTGATATGGCATTAAATATACTCATATGGCATAATTGTTACAAAGAGTATCATGATAATACATCGAGGTTGACATCAAGTATTGCAAGTAATAAAGTATTATCAAGATCCTAAGAGTAAAAAGGTAAAATACCAGACAGGGGAAAAATAAATTGTCATATTATAGTAAAGGAAAAAGCTAGAAATGAACAAAAGGATAAAACATTCTGGGATAAATGACAGTAAAGTAAAAATACGTAAACTTTTACGTGAAAAGGGAACATGAGCAAAATATAGTAACGAGATAAAAGAGAAATGAATGGTTTTAACAAAGAAAATGAAAAATGAGTTGGGAATAAAGGATATCAATAAAACTAGAATGACATTGAATGAATAGTTTAAATTATAAACTAGTAGGTTAATAAAATAAAGATAATATTCCCATGATGGATATCCAAATAATGATTATAATGAGCAATGGTCATAAAGATAAAATAATATGGATATAGGCCATTGATTGAGTAAACACTAGATAGGTTGATTGGTCAACTAGGGCTTAGCAGCTGCTAGAGTCTAACTCATAATCGATTTTGTCCTATGTATGGCTGATACAACCACTGAGCATTTGTTTGAGCCTACATGCTTTAGGTATCAAGAGTTCTATAGAGTGTTCCTTGCTACCCACTTGATGAATGTGGATATTGGAAGGTCCCATAGGGCTGATCCCTACTATCTATTAGATGTGCTGAGAATGATGAGATGTATTGGGATATTAAGAGGTCCTATGGGATTAATCCCTACTATCCCTTTTGCAGATATTAGGAGGTCTTCGGATTGATCCTTTCTATTTGCCACTCCAATATTGCAAGGTTTTGAGGAATTAATCCCTGCTATTAGATAGGGGGTGTGTACAGACGCTAAGGTCCAAAATATAGGCAATTATACTAGCTGATATTTGTTTGGTTCTTAGACCAAGTAGGTATAGCTATTTAGGCCCAAAATAAGGGCCACTACTTAACATGATTTTAATTATCCAATGGTTAGGAGTTTTCCCAAACTTTGGAGGCTATAACTAAAATAACTAATGAACTTAAATAGATTTAATGACATAAATAAAAGGACTAGTACCTTAAGCATATAATTGGGACAACCTATGAATAAAAATCAATATGGATGAAAGATAAGCAATATGAAGATACCCAGTAAACACTGAAATTCTAGAGTGAATCTTGAAGGAAGTAAATGACTTATGTAAGGTAGGACATACCAAAGAAGCATATAAAAATGGATATATAATAAAAGGGTGAGACCCTCGCACATAACCCTTGAATGAGCTATATAACTGGAAATAGACATTAAATGCATTAAGTATCCAATGGGTAAGGATGATAATAGTATGGCTGATTCAATAATAGTGAGATAAGCTATTAAGTAATTGAAATAAGATAACAATGGGTTTTAAAGAAACATTGAGTGAAAACATACATATGGAATCTTGAGTATGACATGGAAAGGAAAGTGGAACAAATGTGAAGAACATAAGTTAATAGTAAAGATAAAAAGTAATAAAATGGAATTATAGATATTCTCACAATAGATTCTTAATGGGTGCTACTATATCTAGTCAAATAGCTTTTATCTGAAAATAACATAGATGCAGAGAGTATAAGAAGAGGATAGAGAAAGTCTATGCGTATTGCTAGGATTATTATTCAGTCTAGTATTAAATGCTTAGTTGTGTGTTTGAATGAGTTCATGATGCAATGCTTGTTTGGTTAATTGATCACTGAGTGTATAGTCAGTATATCCATTGTCTGATAGACAAGTAATAGGTTCGATTGGTGTTGTAAAGGGGTAACCAACAGTGTAGCTGAAGACTATCCAGGTAAGATGAGTCCTTTAAAATTGATATGATTTATTTGATTGAGAAACTCATTCAAGTTACTCTAGATCATTAGGTAATATTATGCTTAGACAGTTAATATGCTGACACATAATACGTAAAGAAGATTTTATAGCTTCAAGCAATAGCTCAGTCTGACATTGTAACGTAAGACCAAGCATATGAATGACATATACCTGGGAAGTGTATCACAGATCATTATTTCTATTAAATAAAATTCTTACACTAAATAGGATAAACATTAAAAGAATTTAAATGAAAGCGGCCTAGGGAAATCCAAGGATAGGTCCTCTAGGAAGTAACATCCTTTGATTGTTTTCTCACAAAATAGGCAGGGGGTGTTACACAATTAAACTAATTAACCTTAAAATGAAATGGCTTATAGTGATCTATTTAACCCATTATTATTTATAAAAAAATGGTATAACATATGGGTTATCATATAACCCACCTAGTTAATGGCATTACTAATAAAAGTCAATTATATTAATTAGATTTGTCAATTTTTGACCTATAACGTGACCTAAAACCTAAACATGACAACCATAATTACCCAAATTTTTTTAGAAAATATTTTTAATTATTTTAATTATTATGATTAAATCAATTTTTTGAAAAAAAAAAGTAAATCTATCAATTTTATTTTTTAATATATAAAGTAAACTTAGGTATTGAGAGGATTTAAAGGGATAAGATAAAAAAATTAACTCGTAGATCAAACTAGACCAACTCACTAGGTATAAAAAAATTAACAAAAAATAAAAATAATATTATATATGAATAAAAATTATAAAATTTGTTTTTAAAATTTAAGATTATACAATAGGTCATATGAAAAATAATTATATATAAAAATAAATATAACATATTATAAAAAAATATAAAATTAAATAATAAATTATAAGAGTAGACTATTAAAAATCTATTTTAACAAATTAAGTAAAATAAAAATAAATAATAACTTGAGCAAATTGGATTATATTTGAGTAGTGAATGTCTTGCCTAAATTCAAAGAAAAAAATGTGTGCAAGTCAGGTAGGGAGGCAAAAGACCCATTTAATGCCATTTTTTCGTTACTTATCATTAACTATTTTATCTTAATTCCCATTAATTTTATGTTAACTTCTCTTCTATTAATTTTTCATCTTTATTTTGTTGTTTTTTTGTCAATTTCTATTTTTATTAGTAATAATAATAATAATAATTTTGCTATAAAATATTATTTTTAAAGGAATAAGTTAGTTTTTTAAAATTTTATAATTTATTAACATTTAAAAGTAGTTGAAAATAAATTGATATTCATGAAAACTAATATAAAATTAAATCAATCAATCTGATTTTTGATAATTAATTTGGAAAAAATTTAATAAGTTAATTAACAATAAAAATAAATTGTTTAAAACTCAAAAAATTATGAAAATTTTTAAAATAATCACAAATCATTGCTAGTTTAATTCTATGATTTTTCAAAATTTAAAACAAAACAAAATCCATAATACATAAAATTTCAAGCATGAAGCTTTTGGTACCAATAGCTATTATTTTTGATAGAGACACGAAGTTCACTTCCAGGTTTAAAAAGAAGTTACATGAAGCTTTGGGTACCAAATTGACCTGTAGTACAACTTTCCACCCTTAGATAGATGGACAATTAGAAAGGGTGATACACGTGCTAGAGGATATGCTGCATAGTTGCATTAATGAGTTTAAAGGTAGCTGGGACCAGTACCTATCCTTAACTAAATTTCCATACAATAACAATTATCAAGCCAATTTAGGCATGGCACTTTATGAGGCACTATATGGCAAAAGATACAGAGCTCCTCTGCGTTGGAGTGAAATTGGTGAAAGCAAGATTATGGGTATTAATCTAATTAGAGATGTAGGGGATAAAGTTAAGGTTATAAAAGAGAGATTGAAAGCTATCATTGATAGATAGAAACCATATGCTGGCTTAAAATGGAGGGATATTGAATATGAAATAGGTGAGAAGGTGTTCTTGAAAGTATCACCAAAAAAGAAGGTACTCAAGTTTGGTAAAAAAGGGAAGCTAAATCCCAGATTCATTAGTCCATATGAAATCATAGAAAGGGTAAAACATTTGACATCCAAGCTAGCTTTGCCACTTGAGTTGCAATAGATCCATGATGTATTCCATGTGTCAATGCTCAGGCTATACAAATTAAATCCTTCAAATGTAATCTCAGCAGAAGAGATTGAAGTCTAGCTAGATCTGAGCTATGAAGAAGAACCCATACAGATCTTAACTAGAGGAGTCAAGCAATTGAGAAGTAAGGCTATACCACTAGTCAAAGTGTTATGGAAATATCATAACACTAAAGAGTTTACGTGGGAAGCGCAGGAGCAAATGAAAGCTTCATACCCACATTTATTGGCACCAGGTAATTTCGAGGAAAAAATTTCTTAAGAAGGGAAGAATTATGATGCCTATAAGTTGAAACTTTGTGAATAGTACCTCTATAGCATGAGAAGTGTTCCTGAAGTGCCAGGTCATCTTCACAAGGCTTGAGAAGGGCTATACAAATCTTTAAACTTTGAGGGGCCAAAAATTGATGAAAATGACTTAATTTAAAAATTTAGCATAGCTAATAAATTATTTTAGGCCATAATCTAGTAGGCCAAAAGCTTAAATGGACTTGGGTCGAGAATAACCTAGGATGTACCCAGACAGATGTAGAAATACCACACCTTAAAGGTTAAAAATTTGAATTAGACTATTGGTAAAGGAATTTTAATTTTTTTAGGTCATTTGGAAATTTATTAGAATTTTTAGCAATTTCAAAATTCTCTAAGAAATTAGTTAACCGACTTACTGATGGAATTTTGTCGTGAAAATTTATGAGCTGGTAAAAGAGCCTAATCAAGGATTTTTAAAATAGATGCAATGATTTTTAAAGGTCCAAATGAATTTTTAAAAATTACCCAAAGTTATAGCTAAAAATTGAGATTTTTTGAGGTGCTTAGGTGCCATGTGTCCCTACTTGAGGCACCCACTAACCATTGTAAATATGTACCATTGCCATATGGACTCCTATATACCCACCTCATCTCCCAACTTCCTCCTCTACCCATTTTTTTTTCTTCCAAATTCCATCTCTCACTAGTTTCCTTTATTTTTGCCACCAATGGCCATAATTCATCCACCATAAATCAAGAAAAAAATGTAGGAAGGTGTGCATAAAGCTTGTAGACCTCGTAGATGTCTCTAGAAGTGGCAAAAATTCGCCAAAATTCATGTTACATATATATGGTGGGCTAAAATTCAAGTATAGGTGTAAGTACTTTTCTTCCCTTTTTATTTTAGTTATAGTTAGCCTACATGATTCAAAGAAATCTCTTATTTGTAGATTCTTGATTTGAGCTTTATATAATTTTTAGGATCTTTTCTAAGTTTGTATGTGGTGTATGTAGGCTTGAGAAGGGATGATGTTCAACACGATAATTAAAGGTCCTAAGGTGTTGAAAAAGCTTCTAAAGTAATCTAGGTATGTTAATTTGATTAAATAAAAGAATGTTATGTTGATTTTGAATGTGATTCATCATGTAATTGTGTATGGAAGTTGTGATTTGATTAGGTATTATGTATGAATTATGGATATATGCTTAGTTAGATATTAATTGTGTATGAAAATGATGATTGGCATGTTGAATTGATGTGAAAAGGGGATGGAAGGCCATAATCCCATTTTGGCCAAGAGGTATATGAGGTTTGTGTATGGTGTTATATATTTGTAAATGATGCATATGGTGAATAATGTAATGTATGGCATGAGTATATAAGGTGTAGAAGTGAATTTAAGGAAGAGAATGTATGTATGACCAAGAAATTGATATAGCCGGGAGGTGTAGATATGTATCATGACATGTGATTATCGTGTGTGGCATGTGATCATGGTGCAAATGATGAAAATTGATGTGTTTCGTAAGGGTATGTATGTGTGGGCAATGAATTTGATGGGAAATACATGTATATATGTGATCATGGTATGGTCGAAGCATATGTGCAATGTGTCATGGCTTGGCAAGCATGGTATGTCATGTGTGTATATATGTGTATGCTAGAATAATGATATATGATATGTATGTGTGATCAAAAGTGGGAATGTGCATGTGTGTGCTCATAAATAAGCATCGGTTGAGAGCTATGGCATGTATGACATGTACTTTATATATGTGTGGCATGGTGTATGTTGTGTCTAAATGGCATGACATGTTAAGCATATAATGAATGATATCTAAATGGTATAGAATCTGCATGAAAGATGTGGGTGAATAAGAAATAATTTATGACATATAAAGTTATTAAAAAAGTGCCTATGATTTAGGGTACGAAATGGTGATAACATGGCATAGAAGAAATGGTAAAAAGTGACCTCAAAATGAAGTCCTAAATATGTCTAAAAATGACCTCTAAATTAAACATGAATTGTACTCGATTTTGATGGAAATATGAGGCCCCTTTTGTTTGCATTTTGCGACATTGGAATGAGATTGAATGTGCCCTAGAATAGTATGTTTGTATGTCTTGAATTATGACATGAAATAGACATAGAAAAGAGACTTAAAACTGTCAAATGAAAATTGTAACACCCGACAGTCAAGGTCTTATGAACAATACCTTTTAGGCCCGAGTGATGTTCCCCGCACTGCGAGTCATCATTATAAGTCCGATGACTGGTGTATTGGTCATAAAACTTTGATAGGCCTAAAAATAAAGAAAATGGATGAATTCAAAAAATTTAGTAGAATCAATAAATCATTTAGGGTTAAGAACTACTATATGAGGAGATAAAATAAGGTCGAGCCGGGACAGCCACGGGATGTGCCTGGATGGTCCTGAAAATACAACACCTTAAACCTCAAAAATTCCACTGAGTATGATAGAGGAGGAATTAAAATTTTCTAAGGTTAATAGATATTTTTTTGAATATTTTATTCTAGCGGGTGAGTACTGCCAAAAAGTCAACTATTGAATTTTTACTTGAAATTTTACATGGGCCCTAGTTACACTAATTGAGGATTTTTCAAACTAAAATGGGAATTTTTGGAGGCCTAAAGAATTTTTTATGAATTTTTGAAGCCAAAAGTGACCTAAAATGAATTTTAGCCATTTGATTGCCATGTGGGCTAATCCTGTACAACCAACCCATCATCTTTAATGGGGTTACAAATGTGAACCACCTCACATATGCCTAAGTCTTCTTCAACCTTAAGAACGAGGAGAAGTTGATGCCACACCATGAATTCCCTACCAAAATTTCTTCATTTGTCTCTCCTCTCTCCTCCAAACTTCACACAAAATATAGGAAATTAAACCTCCATTCTCCATAGGTGTCAATTCCACTAAGAAATTTGAGGAAAGGAGCTCAATTTCAAAAATTCACCACTTAGGTGAATAGTGACTAATTGGTCTGTAAGTGTTCCAACTCCCTTTTTTATTTTTGATATAGGTAGATTAAGTTATTCTAAGAGTCACCATAGTTTTAGATTTCAAATTAGAACTCTAGATTATTTTTGGAAATTTTTCTAAGACAAGAATTGTGTATGTTTTGGGGTGCCACATACAAGTGAGGAGAACTAAAGGAATAAGGCTAAAAGTGGTGAAGAAAATGGTATACTCACACCCTAGGAATGTGGAATAAGCTAAATTTAATGTGCCTATGTGTATCCCATGTTTGTGTGCTTAAATCTTGTATAGAAGTATGGAAAATTAGGTGTATGAATGACAACTAAGTGAATTAATGTTATAAGGCAGTTAGTGGCATGGAAATAAGGGGTTTTACATGATCATTTGGAAAGAAATGCATTATGTATGTGTGCATGCATTTTTGGCCAAAATGTATGTTTAGAAGTCATGGTATGTGTAATCAAGGTTATGACATCTTAAGAGAGAAAATGGTGATGCTAGAAATGAATTATTGTGGTAGTGAAATTAGCATGAAATTTTGGGTCAATTAGTGGTTAGGGATGTAAGTGTACAATGAGCAATAACATAGCTTGTAATGGCATATTATGAGGCTATTAATGTTATCTAAATGAATGAATGTGGAATTGATAAAGGTAGGACATAGTAAGAGTTGGTGTGGAAAGGACATGAAATCTAAGAATGACCCAATAAATCGTGTCAGTTGTGGAAACTAACCATACGAATAGTAACTTTGTGACTGTGGGAAAAGTTATGGTAACTTGTGTGCACTTTGTCGTACCATGTATCCTAATGGAAAAATTAAATTTAGGAAAGTAAAAATATTAAGATTTATAGTTTAAGTCAGTTATTGGCCCATCAGTTAGACACACACTGAATGGGATGATCGGCTAACTAGGGCATTAGTAGGTACTAGGAAGCTTGGTCCTTCTAGGGCTACTACTATGTGTTGGTTGTGGTGGGTGTAGCTGTGGAGGTTCGGACATGGATCCTATATAGTAGGGTATTAGGACGGCGACTTGGGTTTATCCCTGTTACCTATTTATCTGTCTATGGGTATTGGGAGGTCCTACAGTGCTGATCCCTGCTATCCATCTTTGGTGATGGTGATATGATTTACAGATATTGGGAGGTCCATGGACGGATCCCTACTTTCTATTAATCTAGTTTTGGGAGGTCTATGAATTGATCCCTGCTGTCGGGCAAGGTAGATGCAGCTATCTAGGTCTAAAATGTAGGCCACTGCACAGGATAGTCCTGTTATTCGGTGTTTTAAAGAGTTGTTTGTCTATCATGAGCCTATAATAATGGTAATATTGACTAATAGCATATTTGAATAATAAAGCTTGAAAATGCATTGGACTTAGAAGAGTTAGGATGAACATGATTGTATACTGAATGTTCCATGTTGCTTGTATGTATGATGGACATATTTTATTTGGCTTATTCCACCACTGAGTTTTACACTCAGCGTGTCAGTGTTCTGATGTATAGGCAGTCGACAGAGCGACGGTGAATACTAGACATCATCGGTGTAGCTGCTGTCGAGTCTTTTGGTAATTTCTATCTTTCTTTTTCAGTTTTGTATAGACACACTAATGTATATAGAGATTGTGGGTTATAGGTTGTCTGTAAACAATAAAAATGACAAACTGATATACATGTACAATTTTGTATGTTAATGAAAATTTATTCATGCAAGCTTATGTGTAGATGGGTTTATGACCACCCTATGATCTGTGAGATGAGTATATTGCTGATGGTTGTTGTGATCTAGAGGACTAGAGGGTCTAGAAAGGGGATGTGGTTAAAAAATGAATTTAGAAGTGTTTTTCTCTGCAAGTTTATTTGGGGTTAATTGCCCAAGTAGTCGTTATGCTACCCGATTTTCTATAATAGTACGGTAAAGGCTGTTAAGAGTTTTAATGGACTAAGATAGCAAAAATAAGGGGCTAAATAATCAAAAATGGAATAAGGGCATGTTTGCTCAAAGTTGGTCAAACATGGGTAGAAGTTAAACAAAAGGCTCTTAGGGAAATCCAAAGATGGGTGACATTAGCGGAAGTGGCACACCTTGCCTATTTCAGGTAGAATGGATAGGGGGTATTACAAAAATGGACTTGTAAATGGCATGATAAAAAGTAACCTTTAAATATATGGTAAAATATGACCTATAACTGTTCGGATAAAATTGAGCTATTGGAAGTAAATAATAACTATGTATCAATCATTAGTAAATAATTTAGGATGATGATTGATAAGAAAATTAACACAAATAAAAAAACCAGTTGGCCCATTAGTTAGACAACCACTAGATGGGTTGATTGATCAACTAGGGATTAGCAGTTGCTAGATATTTGTCTATTAATCATACCAGGCCAGTCCAGTAGTTAGGGTCTACAAGTTGGCCACTGTACTACGATATGATGATGATAGTTGTCTGTTTATCATATTTGAATGGTATAACGGTTGGGGTCCATAAGATGGGCCACTGCACTATAATGTGGATAATGTGACATGATGATATGTTAACATATTTATTTGTCGAGTACTAGCAAGATCCAAGCCCCTACTATCAAACTAAGCTGATGTAGTGGTTAGGGTCCACATGATGGACCACTACACCAGAGCTGGTATGGAACTTGTGGTCTAGAATGTAGGGCTACTGCACAGTTTAAGTTCCCTCTTTGTCCACTATCTAAAAGTGCACTTTATCTAGTTGGACCTACCTAATAAACAAAGTATTTTACCTGATGATAGATAATAGGAACACTTAAATTAATGACAATATAATAATGGCATAAGTGTAAATAATTGAATTATAAGACTAGCCAATAATATAATATTATTCTTATGACATGACTTTTATATGTTGCATTCATGCATCTAAGCATGTCTAATCTATAACACCCCCTACTCATTTCTACTTGAAATAGGCAAGGTGTGCCACTTTCAACTGAGGTCACCCATCTTTGGATTTTCCTAGGGGCCTTTCGTTTAAATTCTATCCAAGTTTGACCAGCTTTCACTAAACATGCCCTTATTCCATTTCTAACTATTTATTCCCTTATTACATCTCATTTTGGCCCATTAAAACTCCTAATAGGCATTATCAGACAATTATAGAAAATCGGGTAGAAAATAGCTGCCCGGATAACTAACCCCA
>CANXYI011931518.1:0-11255 GCA_948208565.1 Hura crepitans | reverse complement strand
AACCTCTTTAGCATTTTGTCTATGTATGTAGACTATGAAAGACCTATCAACCTCTTAGATCTATCTCTATAGATCTTTATCTCCAGTATATAGGTTGCTTCACTAAGGTTTTTCATGGAGAATTTCTTTAATAGCTAAATTTTGACTGATTGAAGGGTTGAGACATCATTTTTTATAAGCAGTATGTCATCAACATACAGCACTAGGAAAATGACTGCACTCCCGTTAACTTCTTGTAAACACATGGCTCATTCAAATTTTGTGAGAAATCAAACTCTTTGATTTTTTCATCAAATCGGATGTTCCAGCTCTTAGATGCTTGTTGCAATCCATAAATGGATTTTTAAAGCTTGTATACCTTACTGCTATTAGTGGATATGAATCCCTCAAACTGTGTCATATACATCTCCTTTGACAGATTTCCATTAAGGAAAGTTGCCTTCACATCCATTTGCCAAATCTCATAGTCATAATAAGCGATAATAGCAAGTAAAATCCTACTGGGTTTAAGCATGGCTACCAATGAAAAGGTTTCATCAAAGTCAATTCCTTGCCTTTGATGATAGCCTTTTGCTTCCAACCTTGCTTTATAGGTAACTACCTTACATGTCAATCTTCTTCTTAAAGATCCATTTGTATCTAATGGGTTTTATTCCCTCAGGTGCATCAACCAAAGTCCATTCTTGGTTGTTATACATGGAATCCATTTTGAATTGCATGGCCTTTAGCCTTAATTCTAATTTTGAACTCTTTAAAACCTCCTCATAGCATGTAGGCTCATCTTTTTCTGCTATAGTTACCTTACTATGCTCATCTATGAGAAATATATATCTCTCAAGCTTAGTATGAACTCTAGGAGAACATCTAAGAGCTTGTGTTACAACAGGTACTACTATTACATCATCATCATATGTAATAGGCTTAAGATCAATTAGTTAACCTGTTTCTATTTGTGCATCTCAAACTTTATCAAGTTTGATTCTACTTCCACTATCTTCCTTTAAGAGAAACTCTTTCTCTACGAAGATAGCATGTTTTGAAATAAACACCTTTTATTCTAAAGTATTGTAGAAATAGTATCTAAGAGACTCCTTTAGATATCCCATAAATAAGCACTTGTTAGATTTAACATGAAGCTTATCTAACACAATTCTTTTCACATAAGCAGGACAACCCCATACTTTTAAAAGTGAAAGAATTGGTTTCTTGTTGCACCATATCTCATATAGTGTAACATCAACCGATTTTGATGGAACTTTGTTTAGAATGTAAATAGTAGTTTCTAATGCATAACCGCAAAACTACTTGGGTAGAGTTGCAAAGCTTATCATAGATCAAACCATATCCAATAGGGTTCGATTTCTCTTTTAAGACACACCATTATGTTATAGTGTATATGGAGGAGTCCATTGAGATAATACACCATTATCTCTCAGATAACTTTGAAATTCTTGACTTAAGTATTCTCCACCTTGATCCGATTGAAGTTTTTGAACACTTCTGTCAAGCTATTTCTCAACTTTATTTTTGAGTTCTTTGAACTTTTCAAAGGATTCAAACTTGCACTTCATCAATTACACATACCCATATCATGAATAATCATCAATAAAAGTGATGAAATAGAGAAACCAACCTCTTGTATGTGTAGTCATTGGGCCATATACATATGAATGTATTAGGTCTAAAAGACCATTAGCACATTCACCTTTTCCATTAAAAGGTGTCTTTGTCATCTTTCCCAATAAACAAGATTCACATGTTTCAATTGATTCATAATTAAATGAGCTCAAGTCACCAGACTTGTGCATTTTAGTCACGCGCTTCTCGTTTATATGGCCAAGTCGACAATGCCACAAAAAGGATGGTTTCAAGTTATCAGTATTAAGTCTCTTGGCATTAATGTTGTAGATCTCTTTCTAATTATCAAGAATATAAATTTCATTAATACTAGAAGTAGAACAATATAAAACATTATTCGTATAAATTGAGCAACCCTTGCTCTTTTTAATGGAAATATCAAAATCTTATTCAACAAGACAAGATAAAGAAATAATATTCTTATTCAAAGTAGGAACATAATAACAATTATTAAGTTTTAATACTAATCCTGAAGGCAAATCTAAGTAGTATGTTCCTATAGCTAATGCAATAACTTTTGCTCCATTTTTACACATAGGTCCACATCACCCTTGTTTAGCCTCCTACTGTTATTTAGTCCCTACAAATTAGAAACCAAATAAGAACCAGATCGGGTATCCAATATCCATGTGTGATTATCAATAGCAATGTTAGTATTAATCTTAATAACATTAATCCTTGAAGTTGATACATCAACATGCTCTTTCTTCATTCGAGACCTTTTGACATGCTTTGCAATGTTCCCTTTTTGGGATTAGTCTCTTCACATTGCCATGGGCTTTTAACTAATTAAACTATAATTTTTGTTTCCAATTAAAAATTCTTAATCAAGCTTATTATTTCTCGTGATTGCAAAATTAACTCTTAATTCTGAATATATCACAAAAACACATCAAAGCCTAAAACTTCAATCTACAAGGCTAAAGTGTCCTTCACTAGCTTTAAATGGAATAACATCTTAGATATCTCATATCTACCTATTCCATAAGATGATAAACAATGAGCATCTATATACCCATGTTCTTTCTAAAGTTAAGAGACATAGAGGCAATCATATTGCCATTAATATCCCTATGTACTTGTGAAAAAAGCAACCTACTCTTAGCTGGAACATCAATCGAAAGAGGTGGAATATATGTGTCCAACACATAATTGTGTTCTAACTTTTGAGAACTATTCTTAGATTTTAAAGCCATTTCAATCAATTTATTGGCATCAAGAATTGTGCTTAAATTCAGGTTAAATGAACTTATGATGCAGATGTACTAACATGTAAAAATTGAGAACATGTTAGTGTATGATGATGTGCACGAATGCATTTTATAAGATTTTTAATAAAATACATATATTCTCCTACTATTTTATTGTGAACCAATAGGCCTCACCATTGATCTGAGAAAACTTGATGGTTTTCCAAGTGAGACAGTAACCATTTCTCATTTAGGTCAAACCTTAGGTTTGCCCAACCTGTAACAAAAATGGTAGGCACCTCAAGCTAATTGCATCTTTATGCAACTATCAATCATTAGGTTACCAACTCTTGGTGCATATGTATTTCATACACATTTCCCCAATCTACCTCTAAACCTATGAGCTTTGAGTTTGCTCAACGAACTAAATAACTGTCTAAAACAAACTAATCAATATAGTTTGTAACATATTCGATGTAGCATGAGCTTGAGTTTGCTCAACAACTCAATACTAAGAAGAACTCTAGTTATAATTATATTAATAGAAGGTTTGCATGTCTTAGTATTAATTGAGGGTTTTCTTCCTTTTAAGTCTCATCATTAGTTGCATACTTTGGTATACTCATGCAAAGGGAACTTGTATGCTTTGGCATGCTCATACATATTTAATCACATTAAATATATGATCTAGTTATGAACTTTTACTATATTAATTTCCTGAGCCTAAGGAAACCAATTTTAAGTCAAACCCTAGGTAATATGTATGAATGACAAACCCAATAAAAAAATAGTTAAAACATCTCTAACAACTTCTTCATTTAGTCCTTCTTGGTAATCCTTCTTCTCCATTTGCTCCTTGTATTTCTTTATCCTATTCTAACCCTATGTAATCTAATTACATCATAAAATTATTAAGACTACCTCACGTTACATGTGAAAGGAGTTAGATGAAAAGAGAAATACTACAGAAATGAGAGAAAAGGCTGAGACACGCAGACCCAATTTTACCAAAGAAAAATCCAATAGTCCATAACTATTCATCATGCTAATAATACGCCCTTAATATGCATTTCTAATATATCACATGTAATAAAACTTTGAAAATTCGATTATGGTTGATTACTAGTATTATAACTCTTATAAAACTAGTATGGTTCATATATCTTTATCATTTCAGTTTTCATATACTTGTAATATGGAGTTTGAATAACATTAAACATGTAATTTAATTATTTAATCTCATTAAATTATTAAATTACATCACTCATTTATTGGAGTTCTAATCACATTAAAATTTTAAATTAAATTAAACATTGCAAGTATATCATTTAAAATCAAATTCTAAATTAGAAGAAAATCCAAATTGCCTTGTTCACTTATCCTAATACATTTAGATAGCAATCATCCATATTAGATCAAAACAAAACCTAATCCTTATCTTTAATTTAAAGTTCAAACCCAATTAGAAATTCAAATTAAAATAAGATTAGAATCCTAATTCTACTAAGAATCAAATTCCATCTAGAATTCAGATTTTCATGATAAAAATTATCTTATCCAAATTTAATTTAATTTGAGATGATAATTATCATAAATTTCTAGAAAAGAAAAATCCAATCGAATTGAATTTTAATTTTAATTAAAAATCTTTAAGTAGTAGTTCACTAGGAATCGAATTCTAGGCAAATCATAAAATTGTTTGCAACTCAGACTCTGAAACCAATGCAAATGAGTTTAGATCAATTACAACAATTATTGGAACTTTTTTGGACCTGTAATAATGACTCTTATCAATTCAAATTACTCTTTGACTTGTTGAACACATGACAAAATAAACTAGCACAAATTACCATTATGCGATGCAAAATTGTGCACTATCTTAACACTTAAGCAAGTTTATGAATCTCATTAATGTGAAAATGATTTTTACCACTTAAAAACTTTTAATTAACATCATATATATCTCATATTTACAAAAAAATTAGTTCTAGAATTTTTCAAAAAACAAATGAAACAAATGCCATAACAATTATGACTTTTTGGATTTTAACCTCTCAAAAATCCAAATTCATGTCTCACTCATTTTTTACCAAATTAATCAATTTAATTTTCATGAAACATATGACCAGAATTAAATTCAATATTTTAATTCATCATACATTATATTAAATCACAAAAATAGCAATTAAATCATAAAGCATGAAAATAAAGAACGAGGCACAATCTTCTATGTGCAAAAAGCCTTTATGCATATAGAAGAAATATTTTCTTCTTAAAGCCAATTTAATCCAATTAAAAATCAAGACATCAGATTTTAAATCATTCCAAATCAATTTTAATCATATTAATAAGATATGATCATAAAATAAATTCAAGAGCCACCGCTAAACCAATAAATCATAAAATCATATTTTATGTATAAGTCAACCATAATTTAATTTTTTAGCCATTTTGATTAATTTGAGAACCTTGCTTTGAGACTAGTGTTAGTTTTACATAAGCCAAGAATAGTAGAAAATTAAAAAATTTTGTGCAAAACTAATCAATAATAATAAAGATCTGAATATATCAAAACAACAAACAACAAAAAAATTAAGCAGCATAGAAATTTACCATTATCTGTTATTTAGCAATTCCTTTTCTTCAGCTCACCTCGCCAAGTTATTGCAAACCATAGTGATCCTCACCAAGAATACCTCCAAGGTATCCCCACAAGAATTAAAGTGATGAACAACTTAATATCTAAGTGCTAGCAAGATATTAAGAAGGGAGAAGAATAAGAACAAGATAATCTGAAAGTTCACACTAAGTGTGTGTGAATTTCCTGTCTATTCGGTGGCTGCTCATAATGGATGATTTAATAAGGATATTTATGCTATAATAACCCTCTTTAAGTCAAATTTTAACCCCTAAAATTTGACCAAAATCTTGTTCAATAATGCCCACAAATTGTTCCTCTTTTTGTCTATTATGTAAGGCATAATAGGGTTTATGCGTTTATATTAGTAAGGCCCATTATAGGCTTCCTTCTGAGGCTCTTTTAGGATTTAATTTAAATTAATCATAAGCCTGATTCATGGTCTTTTTAACTCTTAAAATGTCCATTTAAATTAGATTAAAATGCACCTTTAAATGGGCCTCTAAGGCTCAAGTCCTTTTAACACTTAAAAAGGTCAAACAGGGTCAACTGGGCTCTAAGCCCAATTTCTCTTTTTCTTCTGTATTTCATCTCCTTTTAATAATATCTCATATTATTAAAATATCAAAATTTTCAATAATCATTTCAATTCTTTAATTGTGTGACCCTATGGGTTCCCAAAACACGTTGGCAGTGCATAATGAATTAAAGTCTTAGTCCAATTGGAACTCTTATGGTTTAATCTCATTGAGCCCATAAATAATTCCCTATTAATAATTCACCTATGTACAAGTATTTAGAGATATCTAGCCACACATCAAGACTACCCAAGTGTTATAAAGTTAAGTGGTTGGGCTTAACCCTTCTATATACAATTATCGTGCAATTACTCTTTTCACCATTCTTTATCTCGTTTAGGTTTAAGTATGGACTTGTGTTAATTAAATGCTTAATTAAGTATGTCTAATTATACCCTAAACATGTCAATTCCAATATTTACATCTTTATTCCCAAAATTCTTTTATGAATCTCATTCACACTTGTATTTCACTTTGATCAGAGATTCCCTGAATAAAGATATATTAGACTTGAAAGGTAAACTCCCCATTATAATTTGGGGTGATGAATCCTTTATTAATCACTCAACTACCATCAAGCATCTTAGATTATACCCAACCTCCTAGCTTTATATATATCATAGAGAAGTAAAAGCACTGGAGTTAAAGTGTACCCTTTGATACTTAAGATAACTTTGGCGATCTCAAGTTAGAAGATACTTGCACCTATTGATATGATGAGATGACTTCACTAACATAGGTTATATATCCATGTGATCTCATATTTGGGTCTCCAATGAACTTTTTCTCAAACAAGTATCCATATGTTAACTTTAAGCATCACCATGCTTACAACTTGTGAGAACTACTATTTCACCAAGTCAAAGAGTATAACATGTGCTAGTCTATTCGTATCAACAATGTTCCATCCTGTTAATACTATGACTAGGGATAATTTTGGTATTTCACATTTACATGCAATAGGAACCTCATATCATGAACTCTTCATGATTTCTTTTATACCCAAGGACTTTATTACAAAGTTTAAGATCTATATCAAACAAATGAATTAATCATAAGCACTTATGTAATAAAGAATGCCTTTTATTATAAATGAATGTACACAAAATATCCCAATTACACACATGCTCTAAGGCATACAACTAACAATTAAAATACTCAAAATATCTATTGTCATCGTAGAAAGAGTTGGATAACTAGATTCATGATCTCTCCACTAAGATAACAAATCCATATGCATATTGGGATTAAGTTTTTTCACTTTCAAATATTCATCCAAGTCTTATTCATTTTCAATCTAAGACTTATTAAAACTCACAAATTTGTACATAAATTATTTCAAAAATTAAAATTCATACACATTTAATATAAATACATATTTAGTATAATAAAACTAAAGAAAGAAAAGGAATATAAGAAAACTAACTTTAATGAGATTGAATCCATACTGACTCTCCTTGAATTATCTTCCCCTACAACTGGATTCTTCTTTGTGTGAGCATTATATAGATTATGTAGTTGGCTAAAGATATCATTGTGTATTATTTGACAACCTCTTCATCTCCATATAATTTTTGATAACAAAAATTCATCAAACCAGCTAACGGTGATGATCTAAAATAGTAGAAAATGAAAAAAAATCACATTATAACATTCCTAATATTCATCAAATTTGTCAAACATCATGGTAGCTTTATCCTTGATTTTTTAATCTTGAATCCTTATCCTTTCTAACAAATATAAATGAATTTTACAAACACTATTGAAATATAAATTAGATGTGGGACATAAAGTTCTAGAAAAAAATTGTGATATTTTGATAGGTTTTAAAATATTAAGAATTTTATCAACTATAGCCCACTCAAGATCTGCCATGTTCGGATTAAAATTTTCGTCAACTTTTCATTGTGAGAATGCACGATGGTATAAAATAGCTTTATCAAGTATAACACAAGTAGAATTCGATCTAGTGGGATTATCTGTAACACTCGAAAATCTTAGTTTTGAGAATAATATTTTTCGAGACATGAATAGTATTTTTCAAGTAACGAGGTCACACTGAGATGGCCAAAAGGGAGTACTAGTCATAAAATTATGACAAGAAAAATAATGATGAAAATGAAGTTATTTATACTTACTAAACTAATAAAATTTTTCATGCCAATATCTAGTTAATAGTGACCTAAGTTTACATCAGGTTAAAAAATGATCAGGATGTACCTGGATTAACCTGAAAATAACAAGACTCAAAAGTAAAAATTCTAAATAGTTTAATGGAAGTAAAATTAGAATTTTTTTTGACATCAATTAGTATTTAATCTAAATTTCTTGAAAGTGCGATTGAATAGTTAACCTAGTTAGCATTAGAATTTAGGCCTAGATTTTAAAGGTCCCTTAATTGAGAATTTCCATAATTTTTGACACTAAAAGAAGTATTTTTTGAAGCTTCTAACATTAATTCATGTTTTCAAAACTTAAAACCTAAATAGGTTTAATACAGACCGTCAGATAGCCACGTGGCTAAATCATCATTGTTTGTGCTCATAACATAAATAGTTTAATGTGTGTGCAAGTGCATAGGATCAAAACAACACTATCTTCCTCCCTAACCATTAAAAGCCAATGCCATTACCATTTATTCTCTCTCCTCTCTTTATTTCTTCATTTCTTCCTTAATTCTCCTCGAAAACCTTCGATTGATATATGGAAAATGATCTTCTTAGTGTCTAAAGCTTGATTCCAGTATTAGTTTGGCAAGAAAGAGGCGTTTAGAAGTGAAAAGAGAGGCTTGATGGTTTACAGTTTCAAACCCTAATTTAAACCCAAGTAATTTTTTTTAGGTAATTAGAGATACTCTAGATCATAATTCTAGTCTTATTTTTGAATTTAGAGATGTATAAATTTTTCTATGAAATTTTCCAATTAATTTTATATTTAGAATTTAGAGAACTTAGAGGATAGCAAGAGTAAGGGCAAAGAGAAGCTGTAAGATCATATTCAGGATGCCAAATAACCTCTCTGTAAGTGTATTCGATAAAATATATGCTTGGATATGTGATTTGCATGAATTCCATAATAGGTTTTCATTTAGGTTTTAATTGATTTTAGGGGTTAGAATAACTCTAAATTGACTTTAGGGGCATATTAGGTTTTATTGTATGTTAATAGACTAAAAATAGAGTGAAATTGAGCTAAACATCGAAGATAAAAAAATGGTTATATTGTATGGAATTTAGGGACATAGATGGATATTATGAAATTATTGTAGTAAGGAAGAAAATTAAAGTGTAATGAGCTAGAATATATGAGTACTTGTAATGAGAATGTACATTAATGATTTTGTGGAATGATGGGAATATTGCATGTGAGGTATGTGTGTGTGCATAGTGGCATGTAGAGTATACATTGTGTGTGACATATAAATTAGTACTAGTGATTAGTAATGCATGTAATGGAAAATGATTGACATGTGAATTGGAAATGGTAAGTGGTAATGTAGGTAATGAAAATGTTATTATGACTGGGATAATATGGAATGGTTATTCGTGATGATAATGTGTAGTGACCACTGATAAAAGTGTATTATGGAAATTGCGTTATGAGATGAATAATATGAAATGATTGGGAACATAAAGTAAGCACAGGCATGATAGTACTAATATGACACTATTTGAATGAACGTATGATTAGAACCTCGCATGATAACATGGTTATGAAACATGTGATTTATGAGTAGTGAAAGTGGAAACAGAATAGCCTATATATGTTAGACAACCTATTGGATAGGTTCATCAGTTAACTAAGGGATATAGCAGTTGTTAGGATACTTCGGTGTCATTGATATGAAGATATTGGTATTTGATTGCACTTTATTGTATAATGTAGGTGTAGCCACTATGAGGTCCAACAGAACCACTGCACAAATTCAAAATCGACTATAGTTATCGAGAGGTTCAACAGGACCATTTTACATATATGTATTGACTATATTGATGATATTGATTATAATGTGAGTGCAGCTATCATGAGGTCCAATAGAACCACTGCACATAACCTAAAGTGGGTGCAATCGCTGGGAGATTCAATAGGACTATTGCACACTATATTGTTGCAATATGCTGGTGCAGTAGCCATGATGTCCAAAATATGGGCCACTGAACATCACAATCCTAATATCTAGTACTTGGATATATGTCTGTCATATATGGGCTAATAACTTGGAAAAGATAAATAAGTGACATGATAAGTAATTAAATAATTAATCGACCTAAGAGTGCCATAAAATTTAATGAACTGATCCATGAATATAGTTTAATATGTTAAGAAATTCGGTAATAACTTTAGCATTAGTGTGATGAGTAAACATCTAAGCGAATAGGAGATCTAAGTGAATGCAAATAATAGACCATAAAAAGGCAAATAACATAAAATGGGTAATAATAGGTCATAATATTGTAATGAGATAACATGACTAAGTTAGTACTATTATGAATGTGGTAAAATACATAAATGACATATGACATGTTTCATTTCAGACTTGCATGCATGATAGGAATACATATACATGTGTATCAGTATATTTTATTGAATACACCACTAAGCTTTATGCTTAGCACATTATGTTTTTTGATGTGTAGGTCATAGATAGATCCAACCTTAAGGTAGCAGTGCAGTGCAAACAACTTTCCATGTTGGTACATTTTTGTATATCATTAGTATGATGTATATAAGACTAGTTGGTAGTCATATGTACATAAATAGGGTATGGGTCCAGTGTAATCATGTGTATGTATAGCTTATAGAAGTACCCTATTCATGTAAATTAAATAGAGAGATAACAATGGTGTGAAATCGATATGTGATATGTGCTTGATATATTATAACATTAAGAATATGATATATGTTATGCTTGTGATGTGACTAATGACACTGTGTGCTTATTGCTGACATTGGAGGGTCAGAAGGACCCAATTGGTTGAGTTTGAGGTTGAGAATGTTATAGAAGTGCTATTTTCTACATTTTTATTTCATGACTTGAGATTGGGCAACAATTATGCTATCAAATTTTTATTAAAACGGAATAGTAACATCTTATATGTTTGTACACTCCACACCTGGTTTAATGGTATATGGGCCCAGGATACTCACCATACTTCTACGTTATATGTGGGCCCAGGATACTAACCATACTTCCATATTGATAATAGGGTT
>CANXYI011931511.1:0-14495 GCA_948208565.1 Hura crepitans | reverse complement strand
GATACCTGTATGACAAATCGTTGCCCGGATATTGATTTCCCATGCTCATTAAGCAAAGCTTCTGTTGCAAACAGAACTCCTCTTCCTGTTGCAGCATCTCTACCTAGAGATCCACCAAGGTCCTAATTCAAGAAAAAGAACATAACAAACAAGCAGGCGACAGGAAATCAAGAACGCATAGCAATGCAGTATGGGCTGCTTACAATAGGTTTCCCAGTCACAACTGCAGGTGAGTAACCATGAAATTTTGAGTATTCGTCTAATATCCACGCCATAGTCTGTTTCATTCACATAGAAAACATATCTATTTAACATTGAATCAGCTCAAATGCAGCAGCATTTTCTTACAGGGGCATACCTGAGGACCAGTTCCCATATCAGGAGCAGGAACATCAGCGTGAATTCCAATAAGATCATGAATCTTTTGAGTGAAAACCCGGGTAAGCCTTTCGAGTTCAGATAAGCTTAAATCGCCTGGACTGCATCCAATTCCGCCTTTAGCACCACCATACGGGATATTAGCAACTGCTGTCTTCCATGTCATTAGCTGTGCTAATGCATTCACTTCATCTGGATCAACCTGTTATCACCCATTTAGTATCATATCACAAGTTATCTGATAAGTTCCATTAAAGATCATCAAACTCCCAATCTACCTCTGGGTGATATCTGATTCCTCCCTTCATGGGTCCTCTAGCATTGTCATGTTGCACCCTGAACCCAACAAATGATGCCAATGTGCCATCATCTCTAGGTATGGTACATTCAACCTGTAAAAATAAAAATCAAAATCTTTTTTTTTCCCTAAATTTATGCAATAATAAACTTCAAAAAAAAAAAAAAATGCAGCCACCTTAATTTCTCTGAATGGAATAAGCAAACTCTTCTCAAGCTTGGAGTCCAAACCCAGCAGCCTGGCTGCCAACTTGAAGTTCCTATTGGTGGCCACTAAAGCATTCATGGCTGCTCCTAAAACTGAATTAACAACAATAATTAAGCACAAATCTTTAAAATCACTCTATTATTTTCAGAAGGAGATAGCTAAAATAGACCAATTTAATCACATTTTCCATGGAGATGGATGATGTATATATAGACATGAAAGCCAATACTAAACTTGTAAGAAAATTCCTATAAAAGCAGCCCAAAAACTGATCACGTTTCCACATCACATGGATAATTAAATAAGGCAAGTAAACGTTGATGGATTAAATATTTCTGCATCACATGGAAAATTATTTTGTTTCTTTTTTTCCGAGATAAGTATCACATGCAACTTGAAAAAAACATAATAAATATAGTTTAGAGTGCTTTAAAAATATTTTTTTAACCATAATTTGTAGTACTAATTAATCTGTACGTCTATAAAGAAACAAAATGCTTCATTTAAAATTTTAAAAATGTTTTACATGTAAAACTCGAATTCAAAATTTTTAATTAAAAGAAAAGAGGATTTTATCACGATATCTCACCCATTTGGATAGATTATATTAAAATATTGAATTTGTATGTAAGATGTACTAATCTCCTAGTTGTCTATGACATGTATGAAGCTTAAAGCTTTATTTCAGGACCATTAAACTAGTTGCAGTATTTTAATCCATTTAATTGCCAAATACAAAGATGGGTTGTATTATTTTTTTTAAAAAAAATAATTATGCACTTTCATGCATGAGCAAAATAAATAAAAATTTAAAATTTGAGAATATTATGTTAGAAATTTATGATAATTCTATCAAGAAAAACAAATCAGCGACAAGTACGAATGTGATAACACTAACAGATAGGCTTTATATTTTTTTATTAATGAAATTATACATTGGAATATACAGAATCCGATCTGTACCCAAATATTTTCATCAATAAAATAAAAAAAATGTGGGAGAAATTTTAGGTTAAGGGCTGTGTTTTGCTTTCTATAAACTTCCACGGCATCTAATGGAAATGTGAAACATGCCTACATGAGAATTTTAATAAGCAAAATCATGGCTTTGAAGATCATATCAGAGTTTTGATGACTGGTAAGATAGAATATAAGAAAGATATTCATCTCTATATATATGGCCACCGAATTCAATACTTCACATTTTTTTAATTTTTTTTTTATTTTAAAAAAACTGCGAATCTTTAAATTATCGTCGTCGGTTGAATTCAGATTATTACATGAAAAATGAATAATATATTTGTCTTTTTCCTCTAAATTTGGTAATGTTTATTAACTATTTATACCAACCATAAAAAGAACAAAGTAGTAAGAACTAGATCAAATGCATTTCTCTATATAGCAAAAATCCAAAGTGTTGTGTCTATGGCTGACTAAAATTCAGTTAAGTGTATTCTGACATTTGAATCAGAGAAAGAGACTCTTGCTGTAGTTAAAGACCATAGCCAGGAAGACATAAATGCCAAAATAGCAAAAAATAACCCAAACCGTAAGATAAATGCATATACATCAATCGTAAAGAGAAGGAAATATTACCCAAGTCAGTGAAGAAGGAGAAGTTGAATTGCTCACCAAATTCAGCAACTATAGATATCTAACTCAGCCACTGAATCTGCCAATAAATAGAGTGACAAAACAATGTAGAATGAGAATCAAATTCCCTAAGAGAATCCCAGGAAATTGAAAAGAAAAAAAATTCAAATTGTTGACATGTATAAAAGAAAAATGAGAGAGGAGCACAGTGGGAAATTGGTGTCTCCAATTTCATAGATAAGAGGAGAGAACATGATTCTAACTTCAGCTAGTACCAGAAGGCATCAAAATCAGCTTCCATTAATTTTGTGAAAAGAATGTTCCTTAGAGAATAATCATACGTGGAACACAAAGTCTACAACTTTGGCTAATGTTATTACATGAACGTGAATCCTACGCAAAACCCATGTCTCAAATTGCCATTATCTGTTGATAAAATTTCCATAACCACATGGGTTTTTATAGGCAAAGTGCTCATCATAATTATGAGGAAGAGTTTTGCCTTTATTGCTTTATAATGCTTTTACTACTCTTTCACTGTCATGGTGGTGGATTTGTCATCTTTCGTAATTTGATCAATAAAATTTTAATGAATTTTCAGTCAAAGAATTGGATGACCAAAGAAAAAACAAGATTAACATTATTTTGATCATGACAAAATAGCGATCAAACTTGGAAGGAATCGTTTTCTCTTGGGACACGAACTTCTTTTCTTTTTAATTATTATTTTTTTCTAATTTTAAGTCATTTGGGGTAGTTAAAGAATTAATTAAGTAATTTATTAGTTTAATTTTGCATGTAAGAAAGTTTAATTAAAAGGGTTTTGTTTAAGAATTCATCTCTCTCGTGTATTTAAAAATTCTACTCTTATATATAGACAAGCACATAGATAAAAATTAATCATTTGTTGAACCTTCATATTCTCATTCCTTGATTAGTTTGTGGATTAACTTGTTAATAAAGATGCATTATTAATAATAAATAACTTAATGTGACTAAAAATAGAACAAATAGCAATTAAAAAAACTTAATAGTTTGAATCAACCAAGTTGCTCATACTAGTGAAAAGAGAAAGAGAAAAAGGAAGAGGAAGAAAAGATGCACTTTCCTTAGTGGATTGTAAAAGGAGCTCTAATCAAATACTAAATGAATCTATTACATAATATATATATATATATATATATATATATATATATATATTAAAAAAAAGGAAAATTCAGTTCTTCATTAATAAGATGACTTCATAAATGATGACATGTATATATTTCCTTTTCATTAATTTAAGTTTGTGAGGTCATCACCACTTATAGTAAGATAATAATATAGGATTGGGACCTCATTCAATCACCAGGATGCAGATAAAATAATTAAGAAATAATAACTTTTTTTAATAATTAAAATAAATCTTATTTTTAAATAATGAAATGAGATGGTAAGAATTTCTTTTTTTTTTTTAATTAGATATTTCGGATTTAAATTTTAAAAATAAAATACTCTTTAATGTTTAAAATAACAAGCTAGTAATTTTCTGATATAAACTGATTCATAAAAAATAACCTTTTAATCTTATTAATTAATAATTTTTGTTTCCCAATCATTTTATTCCAAATTAGTTCAAAATTGCCCCTAAAAAAAAGAAAAAAAATTAAACATGGAAGCTTGGAGCTCAAATTTCTTTTTCTTTTTTCTTTTTTGAATTTAAAGTTCCTTTATTAATTGTTGGAAAGTTAAAATATTTTAAGAGAAAGGTATATAATTTGGTAAAAAAGGATGCATTCCACTAGACTATTGCCCTCAAAAAAAAAAAAAGATAAACAAGTGAAAACCAACCCAACACAATCCCTCCACATAATTAGCTCTACTAATCAAATATAATTAAAATATATTAATAATGATTTTAAGAAAATAAAAAATAAAAAGAAAGAAAATCATTTGATATCGATTTAGACTTCTAGTTCCCACCACTCTGGGCCTGCAACCAAAATTTTATTCCTTTAGGGTGTTTGCATTCTTGATAGGGTACCCAATGCTTTCTCGTCACAACATCAGCAAGTTGATGAATCGAATAAAGTGAAGTGAAAGATACTCGCAAAATAAAAATAAATTTCTTTCTTTATTTAAAATTTCAAAAAAAATTCGGAGAAGACATGTTGTATATAAAAATTTATGAATTTAATTAATAAAAATTTATCAATAATGCATGTTAAATAATTTTTATTTTTCAAATATGGCAGATTTAAATTGCATTAGTCTATATTTTTGAAAAAAAAATATTCAATAATAAAATTATAAGATACACAATTCAATGAAATTATATGATAAAACAAAATATGAAAAAGAGTAGTGGCAGAAGAAAGATTATTGAATGGAATTCCATCTCAGAATTTATAACACAAGTGCCACCATTATAGGTTTTTCACTAATGCAGCACTCACCATTTTTGCTTTTTTAAAAAGTTCTTTTACTTAAAAAAAATGGTTGATGTTTCTAGAAAGTAAAAATTAGTTTTTTTTTAATTGAAAATATATTGAATTTAGGCATTTATCTTTATTTTGTGGCTTAAAAATATATGTGCAATTTATACGTGTGAAATAAATCACTAATCTTAAATTATTAGATTCTATTAAGCAATAATTCTATGTTGTTATATAATATTGAGATATAGCATTTTATATATGGCGGCAAACAAGTCGAATGTATCATATTTAAATTGAATTATGACAATTTAAGTTATAAATAGTCAAAATTTTACATTTCATAAATAAATTAAGTTGAATGGAATTGAGTTATGATGTAAATATATCCATTTAGTGTGAAAATGAGATGTTATAATTTTACAACTCAGAGCCATATTGATTATCTTTTTTCTAATTTATTAATTAGCAAAAGAAATTAATAACTTTAGATGACTCAATAATTAAAGAAGAGCATTATTGATATGCATTCATGAAAGTTTAATGGAAATAAAATTTTACTATATACATTGAAATTATTCAATATATGATCATGTTACAATCATTTTCTATAACATTGAAGGCCCATACCCAAAGGTCCTTCTCATTTCTCAACAAATGCAAAGGCAAAACTATTTTCTTGGCCCAAAAGCCCAATAAATAGATAGCAATTATTGACCTCAAATTTTCAAAATTAATTTTTAAATAATTTAATAATAAATATCGTTAGGCCTGTGCAATTGATCGATTCGGTTCAGAATCGAACCGAATCAAAAATTTAATTTTTAAAATTTTTAGAATTGAATCGAATCAAAATTTATGAGAATTGAACCGAAAAATTTGATTTTTTATATAATCGAACCGAAAACACCAAATTAATCAAAATTATATATATATTTTTATTTTTTATATATAAAACCTAAAAAAATAACGCCGTTTATATCAAAACGACGTCGTTTTAATAAATTCGGTAGGTTCGATTCTTTCAGTTTTTGCCATTCAAGAATCAAATTGAACCGATTGAACCGAAATTACTGTATAGAATCGAACAAAAAAATCGAACTAAATGGACCAAAATGTCAAAATTTCGATTCGATTTTCGACTTCGATTCGATTTTGTATAAGACTAAGTATCGTAACGTATAGTATATCGAATAAATATTTTAAATAAAAATTTATTTAATCAAATTAAAATTAATAAATTTAAAAAAATAAATAAATAAAAAAGTGGCACCCTTACCATAACCACTCAATTCAAATGTCAAAAGGGCACAAAAGTACGAGCTGAATTTGTCTAAATGCATGTTCTCAGAGGATTAGTACCATTAGGTGTAGCAGTTGCTGTTTGACTTGGTAATGCCCATTTTCTCAACTCTCTCTCCATTTCCTATTACCTACCACGCTACGCGTTTGTCTGTTTTCATTAAAAAAATACTTATGCTCAATATTTAAATTACAACTACTGAAATTTTAATTTTTTTCACAAATTAAAATTATCAATTATTATTTTGTAATAATTATAGTTCTCTATTATTTTCTAAACTTAAATATTTCGATTACGTATTTTCAATAAATATTAAATTCATTTTTTATAAATTTTAATATTTGATGAGTCTTTTTTAGTGAACTGTTTTGGAAAAAATGGATTTTTTTTAGATTCGGTATTTATTGTGTTTTTGTGATTTATAGTAATAAATCGTTTAATTTTTTTTTTTTGATAAAAAAGGTCAAATGTAGTTGTAAAACAATGCTAATTTAAAATTACAATTATTATATTACTATTAGTCAAATTAAAATAATTATCTGAAAATTATTCCCATTTTTAATATACCTTTCTTTTATTACAATTAATTAAAATAATTTTGAAACATCTTCGTGAAGGACCACCTCTCATCTCTCATTAAGCTAAGGCTCTTATTTATTAGGTACGCTTTCTTTTCTTTGTTGGTCATCTTTTAAAAAAAAAAAATCCCACACTGTGTACGATTTTTGAAAAAAAAAGAAAGAAAAGGAAATCGAAACCCATTTCCGTTCTCAGTTGATTGAGAGATAGACCTCGAGAAAATCCCTCCGAATATAGAAGAAATGTGTCCTCTTAGGTTCATCTTGGTGTTTTTCTCGGCTGTTTTGGCTGGATATTTTGCGTGGAGGACCGTTCGATCTTCGCCGGAGGTGCAAACCTCAGTTTCCGATGATTCCCCGGTGGAAAAGAAACCATTGACGGATAATCAAGATTTCAATGTCAAAAGGGTAACATTCGATCTTCAATTTCAAGAATCATTTTCTTTTTTTCATTTCTTTGTCTGGTTTTCTCGGATCTTTGCTCTTTTTTTTTTTGTTGGTTGGATCGAAGTGTAACTTGAATGTTTAATGGATTCAGACGATTCAAAATGGGTTCTGGGTATTTGTCGACATGGCTAGCGGAAAGTACCTGTGGAGAAATTTCAAGGAGATGAGGAAGGATGAGAAAGTCAAAAGCTTCTAGAACCTTGTATTAATTTTCTCTTTCATTCTTTTTTTTTTTTCAACCAAAATTAGAATTTATCCTTTTCTTATTCATAAAGAAGGGGAAATTGGAATTTGAGAAAGTTGTACTTGTAATTTTCAGTAAAACTATCAATCTAAGCTGTGATGTTGTAGTTATAATTCAGTATATCCCTCTTAGTTCAATGAAATTAACTTGGAATATTTGTGAATAGAGTTCATTAAGACCTCTTTTAAATCAATTGATTTATCTTTTGTTCTTTACGGATTTGAATTGATTGATATTTGAGGGCTTGAAGATGAATTAAAATTGGTATTTCTTCTGCGATTCAAGCATATTTCATTTTTCTGGTGAAAGAGCAGATCAGAGCTGCTTTTATTGTATCTACTCAAACAACATATGTACATGGTAATGACAAACAGCTGATTCAATGTACACTTCTTCACCGATGCAAAAGATACCAGCTATTACTTCATTACTCACTGCTCATTCAATCTAACTGATAAACATCTAAACACGAGGGATTGTGCACTTGGAATCATTTCTGGACCAAATATTGGAAATGTGATTGTAAATGAACAACCGGCAGCAACAGCTTCACTTCAGGTCAGCTTGCAGCTTGATAGACATATATAACAGTGTCAGAAGAGCACCCTGTGGGAGTGGCGCATGCCTCGCAAGATTCGAACCAACCCACATGGCTACCACTGTCAGAGCAACTATACTACTGCTGGTTTTTCCACAAGCCCAACTAGCGAACTGGAGGCACAGAGTGAGCAGAATCCCCCCTCTCCCACCCAAAATCCAGGCAATCAAGTATCCAACCTTATAGCCAGCATCTAACTTCCGGTCAAACAGAGCCATCAGACTGCTAAAAGCAAGAGATAATTGAGAACCAAAAGTCTGCAGTAAAAACAGAGATATGAAAACAGATCTAAGTACTCCACTAAAGGGCCCTCTTTCTTCATCCAGATTTCCTTCTTCAGCTATCTCTTCTGCGTCGCTCTCAGCAGAAGAGTCCTCATTGTTTAGGTTAACACGTTCCCAATATCCTTCACGTTGCATTTTCCGTCTCAGTTCAGCCCATTTATAAATCCTTAATCCGTCTTCAAAATCAGGACTGTAATACCGCTTCCCACTATATGATCTGCCATTTTCTCGAAATCTAACTACTCGATCAAATTCAGCCCTTGTAACTTCATTTGACAGTACCTGTTCCAAAATAAGAGAAAATGAAAAGTCATCAAGTAATACGATACCAATGTGCACTAAAGCCCCACAAAGGAAATGCAAAATGGTAAGTACTGATTATTCACGTCAACGTTATCAATCTTGTTCTCCAAATATTATTTGATTTGTGGTTCCAACAGAATTGGATACACGGAGTTGGACTTTAATACTTCCTATCCCAAAAGGCTCCAGCCACATTTGAAATGATACGTAGAAGTTCCACCATTCAGACCCCTTGCTTTGTTGCAAATATAAAAAGCATTGACACCAAATTGGTTGAGTTCATAGTTTATCACTCTAGTAAAAGTACTGAAATTCAAAACACACACCAAGAAAGTCACTAGTATTGCTCACTTCATATGCATGATGAATACTCTTGAACAGCTCACCAGCTTTTGTGTGCTTGCTGACGTCAGGATGATACTGTAAACAAAACACAATACATGTGAACGGAGTAAGTTCTCATATTAAAAATGTTCTCGTATATAAATAGTAACCTGTATGAGCTTTCTAAGACAAAAAGAAAACTGGGAGTTATTAATCATGATTGCATATTAAAGCAGTTGAAGACTGAGTTAATGATGAAAAACCATTTTTGTCAAAAGCTAATTGAAAAGGGAAACTTCTCGGTGCATAAAACATGACATGCATAAAATAAAATTTTTACATAGCACAATGATATTCAGCCCAGATTTGCTGAGGCTGAAGGCCAAGTCCTTGAAGACCCTCAGAGCAGAAAGAATCAGCCGTGGATCAAACAAGCATTGGCAGTTCTTGAGCCATACAAGGAGGGATGCCTGACTCTAAGAAATTACAAATAAATGCTGACATTCAATAACTTAAGCACCCAACAACAGTTGCAGTACTATTACCATTGCAAACCACAGTAAGCAAAAAACAGATGAAATGTGGATGAAAAATATTTATGTTATAATGAAATATAATGGAATGAAATTTTGAGGAGCAAGAAAATGAAGATAAACCTGTATTCTGATCCAAAACTACAGGGTAGAATTTCCAACATAACACCAGCAAAGCAAAATCGCGAAACAGTTACCAACATGCAAGCCCATAAAATCTATGTTGTTGAAAATTAATATAACAAGATAGCATCGCCTTTTTGCAACAAATTCCGTTGCTTAATTTAAAAGGCATTTCCACTCTTACTGCACAACTTTGGAACATAAGATCTAGATCTCATATGATCAATGAATGAGTAAGTTGATATTAAGAAAATGTCACTAATTACAAGAGCGAACAAATGTTTATAGCAAAGGATCAGCATTACAGGGGTGTTGACAACTCAAACTGTAGGCACTAATTGAAAAAATGCATATATAGATCTGCCGCCTCCCACAAGTGAGAATTTTGTGCCATTTTTCATTAGAAGAACAGTGCTCAGTGACTTTGTTCATGCTCATCTTAAAACAGAATGCTGAGACAGAGATTTCCAACTACAACTTTTGCATGTTTTCTCTTATTTCCACTCTCAACGTCCAGAGAGTCTCCAAAAACAATACAAGCTCTAGAAAGACCATCCATGTAACTTTCTTTTTTAACCAAAAGACCATTGCGTAATCTAGATAAGGAAACCCCTTTAGTTCAATATTCAGAAGCTAGCCTAAGAAAATAATTCATTCTAATATTCCAAAAACGAAATACAAGGGAGCCTCATTATTTCCACCAATAAATATCATACAAGAACAACAGCATCAAATTATATCCTCCAGAAACTTTTCTGCCAAAATTTGTTCCTAATGCTTTCATGGAGAACTTGTGCGAAGCCACAACTTGATTTCAATTTCATGAAGTCCCTTTTAGAAATATCAACCAGATCCCCTTACACATTGTTTTGATTGTTGTTGCCATTTGTATGTCATAAAACAACGGCACATCAAATAGCAAACAAAACCGTCAAACCAAATATTGTGTTCACAAAACAATACATCATGATCCGATACAACAGAATAACGATGCATTACGAAACAATAAAACACAGCAATGCAAACAAAGAGTGAGTGCAACTTGAACAAACATATAGTCTCTATCCACAAGAATATAAGAAAAACTGAAGTCTCATTCATCCACATAAAGAGCTACTGGCCAATTCATTGACTTATAGCTTCAAATGCTAGTTCCCTCAGATTTCTTTGAATTTCACAGTGCTAAAAAATAAAAAGTCCATTTGGATTTGTACAATATAATACATTACTAAACCATCCCCTACCACCATCCAAACAACCTCTAAAATTCTAGATTCAATAGGGAAAAGAAAATAAATGTTATCCAATAACAACGAAAATATTTCAAAGAAGGCAAACTTAGTTTCCAACAAGAACCACGTGAGAATTTTGTATCAACGGCCATCAAATAACGCCAAGGTAAGAAAATGATACATAATAGTATCAGAAAATACCTTGCGAGCGAGGAGGCGGTAAGCTTTTTTGATATCCGCTGCGGTGGCGTTTCTGGAGATGCCTAGAACCGCATAGTGGTCTTGCTCGCCGTTGACGGCCGCCCATGATGACGATGAAGCTACTACCGTTGAGCTCAATTTACGGAAAGGAGATAAGCGGTTATAATGAAGGGTCCAGCTGCACGCAGGATGGATTAGCGAATTGACTCCGGCGATATATGAAGGGGAAGAGAAGGAAGAAAAGGCACTGAAGCCGTCGATAGCGGTGGGGAAGGGTCCCACCAGAAGCTGCACCTGCATTATATGTCATGCATAGGAAAAGTTGTTCTGCTGTCACTCGCTCAAAGCTAAGAAGATCGAATGAACAGTGGCCAGAGAGGGACAGGGAGATTGTGGATTGGGTATATAATGGGCCTTTATTGGGCTAATTTTTGCAGTATTTAGCCCAATTCGCTTCGTACCAACATGTAGGCGAATTGCATATTCGTGCTTCAAACTTTTCAAATTCTTGCAATTAAGTCCCTGTATAATTCAAAAGGCTGAGGTTGCATTTTGCCAACATTTTTTGGTTAATTATATTGCTTTTTACATTTGAAGATGAAAAATAAAACCTGAAAAATGTGTGGAAGAATTTTGTGTAAAGCCTTTTTATGGATAGCATACATGTTTAGCATATATTATCTTCCTATTGTTAGACATTGTCATAAGAATATCCATAAATAATTAAATATCTTAATATATAAAAATTAAAAAAATAAAATTTTCTTTTTTTAATTCATATCGACTTACCAATTGGGTAATATAATGAAACACTTCATAAGAGTTTTAAGTAATTTAAGGAAAAATATTACATATTACACCAATATTTGGAGTGCTAATTTCTATCGAGACATTTCAATAATAAAATAAAGTCGATCTACGTATGTTAAAAAAAATTTAAATTCGAATCTCATTCTTTTATTTCCTCCAAATAATATTTAAATGTGCCAATACTGTTTCTCTAAATATATATGAATATGAAAATGGATAGGGATAGGGGGGATATTTGGTATATGATATGCTTAAAGTTGCATGATTTTTGTGGAGAATTAAAATGACAAAAGTAAAAGAGAAAAAGAAAATGATAAAAATGAAATTCAAGAAGGAGATGATAAGGGAAGTAGGAAAAATAGAAATATAGGCAACAAGAGGAAATGAATGCCAACCAAGTGAGAATATTCAATTTCAAACTCAAAAAAAAAAAAAAAAATTCTCTATGATCCAATTAGGAGTAGTGAAATTCATGTCACCTTCATTTGAGTTAGTTCACATAAACTCATTAGGGACCCATCTTTGACTTCATAGCCCTCAAGCATCCATTCCCATTCTCAGCTGCACTTCACTGCCTATTCCTGTCTAGATTCATAAACAACACCCTTTTCATCCATACCTTTTGACCCACGGTATTTGGAAATTAAATTGTTTAGTTGTCATGCATTTATTTAAAATACTTAATGTTTAATTTTTTTATATTTAAATTTTATAAATAAAAAATCATTTTGTAAAAAAATTAATTTTACGGTAGAGCGATCTAACTCAAATAAAATAAATGAAAGCGCTAAATTTAAGCACTTCACTTTTTAATGATAAGATTAGCTAAAAAATATTAATGTTTAAAGAAATGTAATTATATCATAAAATAATTGAATAAATTTGATAATCATTAGTCTTTCAGAATCATAATTAAATTTAAAACATTTATTATGAGAATTATAATATATGAAATTTGAAAATCAGAATTAAAGGAAAATGGAAATTTCGTTTGAATTTTTATTTATTCCATAGATGAAAAGGAAAATATATTTGTTTCAGTTTTACTATTATTCCTTTTTTTTTTTTTAATTCCTCCGAGATCCTATTTAAACTGGCGATGAAAACCAGAAGGTAGAAACACTGAGATGCGCCCTTGGTTGTAGCACAACCAGTCCTACGATTACGCCTTATTTCCTTCTCCTCCCCTCTCCAACAAGCTAATAAACAAGATTTTATTACCAGGAACGAGCTTTCTCTCTTTCTGAAGCTAAATTGAAAGGATAATTTCAACGATCTTTCTGGTAATAGTTTGTCCTTCTGTCTCCTTCTGTTTCTCCATGTTTGTGTTTTTCTTTAGCTGCAGGAATGTTGGCCTCTTGATTTCTGCAAGAAATTTAGTCATAATGCGGGTTTGCTGCTATTCATTTCCTAGTTATGGGATCACTTTCGTCTTTAATGCGCATCTGGTGGGTTAAGTCAAGTAACATTAAAGGGTGATGCTTTATGCTGTACTTGGTGATGCGGTTAACATTTATTTTTTTGAGATCATACTGTTAGTGGGTTGTTGGGTTTTGCTTCTGTGAGAGAAATATTATGATTCGTAAGACAGTATTGCATTTTATCCATTGAAATCGTCACCGTTTAAGTTCCCCTTGATGAATGAGAAATGAATCACACAAATCATTTCTACTTTACATGTGGGAAAAGGAAATTCATCATTGGACAAACTAGAATGGCATCAATGATCTTAAATATATATAAAAGCATGATTTTCAGAATGCAAGCTTTCAGAAAGTGATATAATTATCTTACCTTTTGTTTTGAGGGTCGTCAGTTTGATTGCTTTATATCATCTAGCATGTGGTTACAATCTTTAATCATCCTTTTTAGTTATAGAAAAATAATTCTGGCGAATTTCTCACCGTTGAACAGTTCTCCATTTTGTTGATTAAGTGGAGAAAGTGATATAAAGATATAGAATCTCCTATGTCTTCGTTGGCAAACTCTACCAGTATATTTTGGCATGACTGTGCTGTTGGGAATTTAGAGAGGCAGAAACTACTTAATCAGAAAGGGTGTGTTGTGTGGATCACGGGGCTCAGTGGATCAGGTTTATTTTTCCCTCACTGGTCATTACTTTTCGATACATTTGGACTATTAATACTTTATAATTTTGTAACCCTAAACCTTTTCTTTCTTCCTTGGCAAGGCTGGATCATCCTTATATGTAATTTTTGGAATTTCAATTAGAAGAATCAATTCTTAAACCTCTTTTACACTCTCTTTTCAGGGAAAAGCACACTAGCATGCTCACTAAGTAGAGAACTTCACACTAGGGGGAAACTATCCTATGTTCTTGATGGAGATAACCTCCGGCACGGACTGAACAAAGATCTTGGTTTTAGTGTTGAAGATCGAACTGAAAATATACGCAGGGTTGGTAAGTAGGATTTTGTATGGTATCAAATTTTGTCTTTGATTTCATGGCCCTGAAATTTACTGTTACAGACTTACAATATGTTCTTCATTTTCTTCAAGGTAAAGGACAAGCATGTGCAATGAAATTAGATAGTTTTTATAAAATGGAAGTTGTTTCTGGCTTTCTGGTGGCTGTGATCTACAATTCCCAATTGATTGACAAAA
>CANXYI011931497.1:0-10392 GCA_948208565.1 Hura crepitans | reverse complement strand
ATTAATCATTCATGCATAGAACCAAAAAATTCCAATCATATTAAAAATAAATTTAAAAATTAAAAATTAGATCAAAACACTCAAAATGAACTGAATTACACAATATTGCATATTATGTAAATCAATCATAAACACAAATTTCCCTTTATTTTTGTGACACCCCCTACCGGATTTTTGAAGAAACCCGACAGGCGATGCACTTCTAGTCAAGTCATCCATCCTAGAATTTCTCCAAAGGTAAACTCCTTAACACTTATAGACAATTCTAGAACTCTATTAGGTATTGCTTTGATTTCTAGTCTAATCCTTAAACATGTTCATATATGGTCTAACGAACGTAGAAAATCCATTTATAGACACTTACAAGTTAGAGAAAATTAGGCAGCACAACGACTACCCGGGTGACATACCAAAATTTTTTTCACATGTTAAAAAGCACATCTATAGATAATCATTCCATTCAACCTCTATCTAGACCATTTTGGTCCCTTAGTCAATATTAGCACACATCAAACATACATTAGAATCACACACACATAAGGCCTTAGGCCCACAGTTATCAAAACCTCAAGCAAACCAAAGAAACAAAGTACTTATTTATATACATCACATCCATGTTTTATATATAAACATAGTAGCTCCTAAGCATGCTAACCCATATCTACAGTATTTACATGAGTACCACTACTCAAATAAATAGTAATTGTATTTACCCTTCAACTCTTGTATTGCTACACTATATAATCTCCGAGGCTAGTCTCTTATTCTTGCTACCTACGCACCATAACACGGGTACATTGAGTATAAAACTCAGTTGTAAATTTAAACTATTCAAAACATGCCACAAGTATTAACACACACTAGTAAACAAAAAACAATGGTTTAGATATAGTGTGTGGGTGATATGCTAGGTGACCAATACCATTTAGATGATATGCCATGTTTATTTGAAAATTACCAAAATGCCGCTATGTTTTATTTATTGACTTTATCATAATAAATTATCATCAATCATTCTAGACTCTTATTTTATTTCACTTTAATTCCATTTTGTTGGATTAAATAAGTAGACAACACTAATAGACACTAGACCAAGAGGGAACTAAAAATGTGTGTAGTGGCCCATATTTTAGACCCTGACCACTGCATTGGCCTGATATAACCATAGGGATCAGTTCACTGGAACCTCCCAAAAAATGAGCAATTGTGCATAAGGATTAGTCCATAGACCTCCCAATGGCAATTTATCAAGTCAAATTGTTCATTTTAGTTTACCCAACACACTAGTGTAGTGGCCCCTCTAGGGACCTTCGCTGTTGCACCGACGTAATCTGATATATAGACAAAATACTAGCAATATAGTTGTCTGCCCCGTAGACTAGTGTAACGGCTTAATTATAAACCTTGGTCATTGTACCGGCCTAGTTTGATAAACAAATAGTTTAGCAGTTGCTAATCCCTAAGTTAACCGATCAATCCATACAATAGGTGTCTAACTAATGGGCCATTGAACTTCATTTTAAGTTTATTTCTTTATTGACCACCTTTTTATAATATTCAAAGTTGAAAAATAGATAGTTATAATTTTTATTAGATAGTTGATTTTTGACCTAGATAGTTACAAGTGATTTTTAGCCCTACCGAATAATTCCGGGACAATTGTCTAAAATATTTTGAGGCACTATCTTAGACATAATTAAAGCCATATTAATTGTAGCCTAGTCTATTATTTTGGATCCTTTAAACATATGCTAAGCATTCATTTTAAATATAATCCCCAAATTCATTTTTTACGTGATAGTTATAGGTCAATTTATAATTTTGCAGTGGCCATTTTTTTTTGTTCATTTTAGGTCCTTTTCAAGCCATTTTTTTAGTGCCAATTGCACTCATTATCATACACGTTCATAGGCTTAAATTAAAGTACACCTCAAATTGCCATAAAAGTGGCTTCCATACATGTTGCATAGACATTACATATTGTCTCAACTTAAGGTACCATTTGCATGCACATTTTAGTCTATTTACAAGTCAATTTACCATGTCATTATTAGCCAATTTCAAGTCCCCTTTTTGTCCATTTTCTAACCTTACTGGTATCCTAATATCCATGTATTTCATGATTACTCATGCATATTCACCTAGTTCATGCCAAATAAACATTACAAAATCCATGCCAAATATGTCATGCTATATCACACACATATACATGTTATACCTTACCTCATTTTCATGCCATTTATCCTTGCATACCTCTCGACCAATGTCCCCTAAAATTGTTATACACATGCTTTCAATCACATTTAAGCACACATACACATATTTTAGCATCACACAAGCATGCTTACACACACATAATGCCATTACCATGCAAACTAGGCCATTGTACACTGTAGACATGGCTCAGCCACACTTAGTGCACAAATAAACAAGCCTTATTCACATATTTCTTCACCCAAGAAAATGCCATCTCTAAAAAGTTCATTGCCAGATAAATTGCCATAATAACTTTTCACACACCAAGCCTCTATGCTTAAGACCCAATAGTACCTCTTCTAATTTTAGTACATACAGGTACAATTCACACACCTTTTATGTCAAACACCTTAGAACCCGTACCAAAATCACCTTAGAAAGCTATATACGCACACATAAGCCTACATATACCTCTTGGCCAAAATAAGACTAAGCCCCTCCATGCATTCCTTTCACCAAATTACCATTCCAAGCATGTATTGCATACATGATTAACTTAAATACATGCCTAATTCATTAATTCACACATATTAGCTATTTTTTCCACCATTTCCATACAAGGATTCGAAGCCTATTACATAGAATTTCATTACCCATGGTCTGAATATCTTAAACTCACATACCTTGCATCTAAAGGAGATAGATTCTTCACTTTAAGCTTGAAAGAGGCCAAAGCACAACTCTAATTGCCTTTACTCCTATACATGCCACCCTCTATCCAAATTTTTTAAAAAATTACACAAGTCCCTAAATCAAATTATAAGGCTAGAGGCATTTTTAGAATCACCAAATCCTCTAGGAAATAAATTAAAAATTTTAGAAACACTTACACTTGAAAAGTTAGTTCTTAGCACCCTTTAGATGTACACTTGAGCTCTCTTAAATTATCTTGAAATTTAAAGAGTCATATGGCCTCTAATGCCTTCACAAAAACAATTCAAAACACAATTAGAGGTTTTCTTTATGGCAATTGGCAAGAGAAAAGCTTGCAAAAAGAAGCAAAAATGATGGATGGAAAGGTGAAGTGGCATTACAACAAAGAGAGGAGGAAAAAGGGAAAATGGGTAAGTGGTGGGGTGAGTTGCAAGTGGGTAGCTAGGTGTCACTTTAAGCCCTTTTATAGTGGCTAAGGTTGCATTAGTGAGGCCACACACCACTTGAGCATCCCGTAATTACTTGATTTTAGTAGAAACTTTGGGAATTTTCAAAAATCACACAGACCTCTAAATATTGTCATATTTGATTTAAAAATTGTTGATTAGTCCAATTTAGATGGTCATAAAATTTCACGACCAAATTTCACCGATAGGATAGTTAACCAACTACCTCTTTTTACATGTAAAACCCCAAAATTACGAAAATTTACAAATGACCTCAAAATTCAAAAATTCATTCACCAATGAACTCAAAGGACTTTTTAACCTTTAGGGTATGGAATTTTTAGGTCTATTCGGGCACATCTTGGGTCATTGCCAACCTAATTCCTTTTAGGCTTACGACCCACTAAATTACAGCCTAAAATAATTTATTAGTTTTATTAAATCTTTAAATTAAGTCAATTTCATCATTTTATGGTCACCCAAAGTTTCATGACTAATACCCCTAGCTCAAGCCTCGTGAAGGTGATTCGGCACTCTAGGAACACTTTTTGGCCTTAGTGGTACTGTTCATAGAGGCTCGACTTATAGGCATTATAATTTTAAATCAACTAAGAACCTAGTTTAGATACAAATGTTAGTTTTTCTCAAACATGATTGAGAATTTAAGATTTTGTGAAAAGCTAGCAATGATTATTGAACCAAATGATTTAAAATTCATCACACAAAATGATATATTAGTAGCATTTGATTATTTACTATTTTATTAATTATTATTAATTCCTTTCTAATGCTCTTCACATTAGGTTATTATAAATCATAATGATCCTTTTTCGGAACACATCTAGGGTAATCCACATAAGGAGTAATTTGGAAAAGAGCATACAAAATTCTAGGTATTACTAAGAATTCTTTATTGATGAAGAAAAGGGAAGTAAATAAAGTGTTTTTGCTAAGTTTTATACATGATCATCAATCAATAAAGATTGCATATAGAGGCTGAAGCATAAAAGGGTTTATATACTAATCATTAACCATAATTTGGTTAAGTTTTAACAATTAAAACTTGTCCTAAAAGCCCTATAAAGTTGAAAAAATTTTGGGCCCAATTAAAGGCTCTTGCAAATAGGCCTTAAGGAGACCTTATGCACCAACTGCTCTAGCCCCACTTTTACTAATCTCATATGGCTCAACTAGGCCCTATTTTGGATTACATATAGGTATCATTTAAGGCATTTTTAACTCTTAAAAGGCCCAAAATAAATTAGATATAAAAACACACACAAATTAGACTTAAGAAGGCCTAAATCTAAGAACCCTAATTTTTAGACCACTCTTAAGCAAATAGGCCTCACATCTATTTGCTTATTTCTTCTTTTTAATTCATATTCCAATGATATCTCATCTTATTAGAACATTCAATCACATTGAATATCCCTTCACTTCTTTATGTGTGTGACCTTATAGGCTTTTGAGCCAACTTGGCAGTATATAGTGTAATAGAGTCTTAGTCTAACTAGGACTCTATAGATTGAATCTTATTTAATCAATATCAATTATGTAATTGATGTTTCACTCATTTAGAAGTTAAGGGAGGCATTTACCTATACACCATAACTAACCATGTGTTAGAAATTCAAGTGGTTTGACTTAATAATTCCATATACAATTATGGTGTAATAGCCTCTTCTCACCATTTTTTGTCCCATCCAATTTAATATATGGACTTGTATCAACTCAATGCTTAACTAAATATGTCTAATTAACCCCTGGAGATATTGGTCTAATAATTTCACCATTATTCCAAAAATGCCTTTTATGAATCCTATTCACACATGGCATCTTACTTTGGCCAAACATTCCCTAATAAAGATTACTCATTAGAACTATGAGATAAACCCCCTACTAAATTCTAGGGTGGTAAATCATTTATTAATTACTATCGTATCATAAAATATGTCATTCCATATCCAAGCACCTCACTATGTATACTTTTTATTCTAAGTAAAAGCTTTGGAGTCAATTTTTGTCATTTCATATTAATAATAGTTAGTGATCTCGATTCTAATGATACTTACACCACTGATATGATGAGATACTTTGCGATACTTTCACTAACATTGACTAAGTATCCATGTGAAGATCTCATGATAGGTCTTCGATGCAATTACTTCCCAAGAAAGCATTCTCAAGTTAACTCTAAGTATCTCTATACTTATAGCTTATGAGAACTACTGCTTGATCCAATCAAGATGTATAACATGTTCTAATCTATCTAAATTAACAATGTCGTATCTTACTAATACTATGATTAGGGATATTTAGTGGTATCATATTTGCATGTAATAAGAATCTCACCTCATGAATACTTCATGATTTCTTTTGCATTGTGATTTCATACCAAAGACTTTATAACATAGTTTAAAACATTACAAATAATTATAAGTAGTATATAGAAGAGCCATGACATAAAGAGAAATACCTTTTTAAATTATTTCACAAGGTTTAAATACATTACTACAATCCTAATACTTGTGTTGCAGGGCATACATCTAACAATTAGAACATGTTATACTCTTTGACTAGGTCAAGTAATAGGCATAATTATGATTATGGTTAACAAGTGACATACCAACTTTTGTTCATATTTCTCCAAAGTATAGAATTAGAATTAGAGGAAAAATAGGGAATGAAACTGACATACAAATTGAATAGAGTCAATTGGTGTAAATAATAGAGTGAAAGATGATAAAAAGGAAAAATGTTAAATACTTAAAATGACTAGGGGCAAAATTAGAAAAGTGTAATTAGAGGTCTAGTGAGGAATGGGACATGAGTAGATGAGTGAAAAATAGGAATAAGATATAAGATGAACATGACAGTGTGAAAAGAATGAGGTTCAAGAATTAGTCTCGATTAATAGTGACATCAGGTTATGAATAGTATATCCTAAGCCTAATATGAGTTAAGCATACCAAGAGGTAGTATGTGACACCTCTTACCCGGTCTGGACTGTAATGGCCTAGTGCACCTAGCTAGTATTTTTTACTTTGGCTTGGGTTGCTCGATCACTTTACGACTTTTTCCCTTGGGCCTAACTTCTTTGGCATCTAAAAGTGCGCTAACCAAGGTTACCAAGACCTTACTTATATGTAACACCCCTTGCCTATTCCTAAAGAAAATAGGCAAAGTGTGCTACTTCCTGTGAGGTCACCGATCTTTAGTTTTCCCTACATGCCTTTCATTTAACTCCTTCTAATTTTTTCCCTATTCAGTCTAGAAATTTCAATTACTGGTTTTGATGGTCTAAGGTAAGCCCACTTGGCATATGACATTCACACACTTGAGCTCACAGTGAAATATTAGCTTAGGCTGCTATTATAGTGAAGAGCTCATTTCACACTAACAATAGGGCAACATATTCACTATATACTTACCACACCATACTAGTACCTATAATAACATGCTCGAGTGCCTCTATCTACTAAAATATCATATCTAATAAGATAATATCATACCTGGACAGTCGTCAGCTGCATTGCTAGTTATCCTCATCGTATTACCTCGATCTATCACCAGCATATAGGACACTTGATATGCTGAGTAAGCACTCAGTGCTAAATTTAACAAAACATACCATGTATTCTATCAAATACAAGCACAAAAGAACTTACTAATATCATCTATTTAAAATTTCGTAATCTTTCTACTTAGGCCTTCAATTTTGATTATCCATTAAGTGAGTCATATTAACATCTCTCTAATTCATGTGTTCATACCATATTTAAGTCACATGACCAGTACTATTTAACCATTTATTCATACTCTTCTCTAGTCAATCTCCATCATTCAACTCATTCATTAGGTATACATACATAGGTTACTATTTACTATTTATATTAGATAATTTCTCCCTTAACTTATTTCTTCACAAGTGCTTTCCTAACCATTTACCATTTCATCAACTCATATATTTCTCTTAGTAATCCCATTAAGATCACAGAAGTTTATTCAATCTTTGCCTTTATAGCTTATCCCTTATTCTTAGTACGTTTACTCATAGATTATCTTAATTAAGGTAATTTATGCCTTAAATGTTTCTTAATATCATTAAGTCTCTTCAAATTCTTTTATTAATAATTTTTTTTCTTTTACCCATAAGGTTTAAGAAGAACTCCCAACCACTGGATAATGGGAATCACAATATGCAGTGGCCCCCATTTTAGACCTCAACTACTGCACCAATCCAGTTCGAGAACCAAATAAAAGACAAAGCTGTACAGTGGCCCACATTATGGACTTCGGTGTTTATACACACCCTTTACCCAATAGCAGGGATCAATTCTGAGGAACCTCCTAATACTGGAAGGGGATAGTAGGGATTAGCCTCGTGGGACCTCTCAACACCCTAATAAAATCAACACCAACAAGGTGTCATGTGGATAGCAGGGATTAACCTCGTTAGACCTCTCAATATCCTCAACTGGATAGCAAAGATCAACTATAGGCTTCTAAATACCTATAGCATGTAGGCTTAAATCAATACTTAGCTATTTCATCTGCCATACACAGGCTAAAATCCATGTAGACTTAGCCTTTAGCAGTTCCTAATCCCTAATTGACTGGTCAACCTATCTAGTGTATAAGTAACCATCAATCTCGATATTCCTTTTCCATTATCTTTCTCAGTCACTTTATTCCATATAAATTTATGTTTGTGGTGAATCAGCTTACCTTATTTATTAATCATGTATCACTTAACATCTTTCCAGTCTTATTACATTACTATGTCCCTGACTCGGGTTCATTCCTTTGATTAATGTCAGTTGATAGTATTTTATCCCTTATACTCAATGGCTTTTACATCACAAATTTCATGCAATACTTTTCAATAAGTTAGTTCCTAAATTTAATAGCTAATCCTCTTTGTTACTTTATTTCTATTAGTATTTTTTTGTCTGTACCATCAAATAATTTACCCGTATACTTTATGGATTTCTTTATAATGACTAGTTTGGACACATGTTTTAGGCCTATCCCAATTATCACTCTCTTCTAATGGTCCACTCTACACAAAATGTCTATGTATTAGTCTTCTCAATTTTATTTACACATTACCATGTAGCAATAATTTCTTCCTTTATTTCTTAATTTATTCATCCAGCTTTTTTCATGATTTGTCATCTTTTCAATCCATTTTGGTTATAATGGACTCAACTAATTGCCTTTCAAATTTACCATATTTTTATTCTACCTATGTCCAAGCTTAAAAGACATAGATATAAATTTATTTCATCCTATCATTTTTTTCTAGAGAGTTATGGATCATTGTAAAATCTTAGACAGTTTCAAGTCTTATTTATGTAACAATCACTATTCCTTTGGTAACATTCTTCTTACCAATCTTTCCATTCATTTACATTCCTTCCCTATCAATCCATTATATCCCACATAATGCATCTTATGAGCATTACATAAATTTTAGCATACATTTTCCTTTATTTAAATCTCAAAAATCTTGACACATTTCTTAATTAAATATATATTCTTTCCTCTAATATTTATTACTACTCATGTGACATACCATGTCTTCACATCTCTATCTAACATACATCATTTACACCATTTATTTCCCTAATTCATTTCATATGATCATACCATTCCTTATCCCTTCCATGTCTCTTACATGTCATACCCTATAATAATATCCAAATCTTACATGGCTTTCATGTCATACATGCATACCTATACCATGACATACATGCCATGTACCTAGTCATGCATATAACACATACCTACACATCTCTTCCCTATCCAATTCACATCTATATTCATGATTTACACATCCTAGCATCCATTTCACATACATATTACCACGAACACCTATCCAACTATCACTTACATACAAGTACCCAAACATCAATTCTATTTTTCCTTAACATATATGATAGGTTTCAGTTAAATTCACTTATAGCAGGCTCTCTGTCATGTTGAAGCTACTCCAAAACCCTTGAATCCATCTTCCTCCACCTTGAACCACCATTTTCAAAACTTCTATAATGGCTCCAACCTTTGAAAATTACTACAAAATTGTACACAACACTAAACAAAAATCTCTTTCCATGGATGACATCTACACCTCAAATACTCTCTAGGAAAAGTAAGAAACCATGAAAAGAAACACTTACACCTGAAATTGGCACTATTTATCAAGTGCTCAAAACTCACTTTTTGGACATTTTTTTCCCATTCTATCACTTGAAATGTCTTCAAGGGATCATGGAGGTTTAGGACCACATAAAATTTTTGGGTTTTTCTAGCATAGGGGGAGAGAGAAATGAAAAAATAATGGTGGAGGGGAGGGATGGTCATGGCATTAGCTTTTCTAGGGTTAGGGAGGAAGATGACTTCTTTTCTACTATTTATGCCACACACATCTCCTGTTAAGTCCTTAAGCAAAGTGGATGGCCACGATCGCACCATTTGTCAATCGGACTGCCCAAATTAATCTAATTTTACTTTTTAACTTTGAAAATTCAAAATAATTTCCATACACCTCCAAAAATCATAATTCTAGTCCAAAAATCCTTGATTAAATTCATTAAGGGTTTTACAAAATTTCAGCCCGAAACTTTTTTAGGAGCTAGGGTTACTATTCACCCTCTATCATTTTAAGCATTAAAAATTCATAAAATATTCTCTGGACCTCCAAGAATATTCATTTCTATTCTAAAAAATCCTCGCTTAGTGTCACTAAAGCCCACGTAAAATTTTAGGTCAAAATTCAATCGTGGACTTTTTTGGCATTATTCACCTGCCAGAATAAAATATTATGAACAAAATATTAAACGACCTCAAAAAATTATAATTCCTTCTCCATCATACTCAATGGAATTTTTGAGGTTTAGGGTATGATATTTTTGGGTCTGTCTGGACACTTTCTGGAGCTGTCTCGGCACAGCCTCATTTTATCTCCTCATAACTAGTTCTTGACCCAAAATAATTTTATTGGTTCTACTAAATTTTTTAATTCATTTGT